>JAHQIW010000813.1:0-86886 GCA_019055375.1 Parelaphostrongylus tenuis | reverse complement strand
CTTTTTTAAAAGCAACAATGCGCTGCCAGAATACAACCTTCCCCGAAGTTCCGACCTACGTCAAACGATCGAAAATCAGGGACGCCGTTCTACACGCCAGGATATCGAAAATAAAGTAGGGCGGACACGTGATGCGCTTCAACGACAACCTATCGGTTGAGCCGTTACCGTTACGAGAGCCGTTACCGACTGGATTCCTCGCGACATCAAGCGCACTAAAGGAAGGCCACTGACCCTCTAGTCCGATTTCTTTACGAAAGCGATAGAAGAAAGATGTGATGCTCAGCGAATCCCTAGAGCGAGGAGGACTCACTGGGCTACTCTTGCACGGGATGAAAAATGGAAGAGTTGCTGGTACCCATTCGAGTCACTCGACGATCAACGGGACGACAGATGTGATATAGGTGATCAGGACGTTACTGTTTTTGAGCGGGCTCTGTATAAACAATCGAGAGTAGAGGTCCAAAGACCTCTTGCATCTCCGCGCGATATCGGTTTCAACATGTCCAAAGTGTATAAAAGGACAATGCAGCAAACTTCACATTTTTGATGTGCTTCATCCTACTCAGTTCGTCTCAATGCGGCAGCTATGAAGAACAACATCGGTCAGGAAAGCAACTGTTGTGGACAATCAATTCCAATTATCATGGTTCTGATGAAGGCAAGAACGTCATAAACTATTATTTGAAAATAAAAAACTATAAACTAAAGTCTTACAAGCTCATCAACGAAACAAAACATCGTTTTGGCGTACCGAGGTTTGAGGAAATATGGAAGTGAATGTTGTTTATTATTTAACACATACATTATGTGCGACCATAAGTACGGTGGCTTTGGTGTACTATTTCTGAGTCATTTACGCCCTTTTTATTCCTTTTTGCATCTTGAGTACCTATTATTAGGTCTCATTTTGTGGTTTCTTGATCTCAAGATATTGATTCGCAACCTTCACAAATTGCTGTTCATCGAGTCAATAATAACCTTAGTGTGACGTTGTGACTGGTTGTTATTTTTATGTTCAAATCAATACAGCGCAAAAAAGGAGCCGGCTTATTTTGCGGTTTCGACTGACTGAACGCTCTGAGTGGTGCTTATTTAAATCAATAGCCGTTTATAAGCATTTCGACATTTTCATTATTATCCGCTAGAAAAACCAACTGACAGTGCTCACGGTGGAGTCAGCCCATCGCTCAAACTTGCTATTCTTTTCAATCTTTTGGTCAGGGTTCCACGAATAGGGTATTAAAATTTGTTCTGCAAAATAATTTATCTCTATGCGAGTGGCATTACAGTAAACTTTTGGTATGCAAAGACTTCTCAAAATCCCTTTCAGCCCCTTAAAGACCAAACGGCACCTTTCGTGCCGTGCCGCGTGACGTCAAATCTCACTCAGTTACCGCAGTAGCGGAGTCATGTCTCGAGAGAGCAAATGTATCTCGCAGGAAGGCAGACGCAGACAGCATGGCATCTCTGCACAGACACGCAGATGCTACTCCCTACGAGTGCTGCGTAAGCGACGGCACGACGCGGTCTGCCCATCAACGCTGGTCCTCAAAGGGTGAAAGAGAACTTTTTGAAGTAAATTCAAAATATTGTGTTTTTTCGCTGCGAATGACATATAGGAAGCACATCTAGCGCTGTTTAATCATCGTCTGTTTTACGGGAGCTTGGTATAGCCGAATGAACAGCTCCATGCTGCTTTGATTGAATCATTGAGCGACGAGCAGTCTTGCGGGGCCACTCTCCAATGCGGTGTTGTTAATTGGACAGCGAATTGCGACAAATAAAGAACTTACTAATTGTCTTTCTTTTATAACTTATGGTAATAGTGATTATCCATTCAGCATTTTTTTCCAGCAGCGGAACAACACCAAACTAATCTGCTCTATCCGGCTTGGCCAATCGCTTCTAATTTTATACTTATTTCGAAATCTGTTTTCGTTTAACTTTGGAGTACCTAGTCAATCTTTTCCTGATTATCAAATTAGTACAAGCTCATCATAGAAAATTATGGGGCTCATATTCCGACGCTTTCGCGATTCTTTGACCCAGCTTAATTTGAGTCCTTGTCCACAGTCGTCCTTTCTTTTGTTGTGGATCTTCGTCAAGTAGAAACCAATGGCGTCGAGCGTTGTTTGAATGAACTTTTCTCATTGAATAGTTTTCTTAATACGCAAAAGTCTTATGATGATTGACCCCAGACAAAGTGTTTTTGTGAGGATTAATATTTTTCACAAAATGCATTGCCTAATCACACTAAAGTTTGTCGAATGTGATTTCTTCAAAAATGATCTTTTATCTTTCTTCACTTCACTATTCACCTTCAAGAGAGTTTTCGAACGTTGGTAACATGAGTGGCACACCTCAGCTCGGCATTTTTCCATCATATTGCATTGGTGATTCTTGTCAAACTTTAGAACTTGCGTTGTCTTAAGGCAAAACCTGATACTTCAGTACAGTTCTTTCTACGATCAATCCTGGAACGACGAAGCAGAACCTATTGCAAAAGTTATTTGCTTGTCAAATATCATGTTGCCTTGTGTATCATTTGATGCATGAGATAGAAGACTTGCTATAAGACGAGCCCACAATGTTCGCTAAAATTTTTAGGAACCAGGGATAATTATTATTGCAATCATGGGGATGATTCCGGCCGATTGCTTTATGATTTCGCTTCTAGCCACAATTTCAACAGCGCTGGAATGTGGAGTGTTACCTGCAAGTCAAGGTATTGAACGGGACATTATTATTGTATTACAAATGTCAAAAATGTTAGGTGGAAGTTATGAATTATTATTGAATGAATGTATCAGAAATCTTCTTCAGAAGACCTCCCTCTTTGAGGGATCCCGCCCGGTTAGCCTTCAGAAATCCACGGACCTCCCTCTTTGAGGGATCCCGCCCGGTTAGTCGCGAGGGCACGTGGCGCGTCCCCAGGTGGTGGATAGGGGAATAAAACGCGAACCAAAAGCGACCGTGTGCTTCCCAGAGACGCAGGTGGATTCAGGGGACGAGCTCCCTGCTTCTGCAGTGCCGACTTGACAAAACTCTATTTCTACGAGTCAAGTCGGCCAAAAGCCTGCAATCAAGCGGCTGGGAAGTACATGGGAGGCGGTTAGGAGTCGCCTCCAACAAATAAGCTCCTCCCGCTCCTCCGAGAGAGACTGGCAAGCTACTCGTGAGTACCCAGCCCCCACGTTTAGAGCCTGGCAAGCTACACGTCGGGTATCAAAAATGCCAAAAACAGTAACAAATATGGGCCTCATTCCCCTGACCCCGAAAGAGCCCCTGGTACGGCAGCGCCAGGTAGGACGAGTACGGAGAGGCTGCTAAAATCTCAGGGCCGAACTAGGCTGCCAAGATCGAAACGGACTAAAATGACGATCTGTACCTACAATGCAAGAACCCTTGCTCAACAATCAGCTGTAGAAGATCTGTTGATTCAAGCAAGAAGAATAAGGTACGACGTCATTGGCCTGGCTGAGACGAGAAGGCGCCATCCTTTTCACGCTGTCTATGACACCGGAGAAGAACTGTTCCTTGGAACATGCGATCGCAGAGGTGTCGGTGGCGTTGGCGTCCTCGTCAAATCGAATTTGACCGTGAACATTGATTCGTTCGAACAACTAACAACCCGCATCGGACGATTACGGTTGAAACGATGTGGTTCTATGCCGGCTTTGACCATCTTCGTTGCTTACGCACCAACATCAAGCTATGACGGAAGACGAAGTTGAAGCGTTCTATATGGACCTCGAAAAATTCTTCAGAGAAGATCATACATTCTTCAAGGTCATTGTCGGAGATTTTAACGCAAAAATTGGACCTAGAAGAACGTCTGAAGAACGTCACATAGGGACCCACGGACTAGAATGGAATGAACAGGGTGAGAGGCTATCCGAGTTTATCATGACGACCCAAACCATCCATGGTAACTCGCAATTCCAAAAGCCTCTCTCTCAGCGATGGACGTGGGAGTCTCCCAATGGAGAGTACCATAACGAAATAGATCACATCATAGTAAATCGAAGGTTTTGCCTGACCGACGTCGCTGTTGTTCCCAAGTTCTACACGGGATCAGACCATCGCCTCCTTCGCGCAACGTTCCGATTTTCGAGGAGAGGAGAGAAAGCCGCTAAATTCAAACAACGAAGTCCCAGAACTACCATAAACTGGGATGTATTCAAATCATTAGTCGGCTCTTGGGAAGATACCGTTGTCGACAACATCGACGAAGAATACGATCGACTCGTTGAATATCTTCACGTTGGCGCTAAAAAAGCCGAAAGTCTTAAGGTCACGAAGAGACGCTGTCTCCGCAGACACTCGAGCTGATACGTCAACGTGGAATCGCACGAGCTGCAGGCAACCGGAACCTTACGTTCGAACTTGCGAAACGATGCAGAGAAGCGATAAAAGAAGACCTTAAAGAGAGAAGAGCAGCAGTTATGGCAGAAGCTGCAGAAGCTGGGAACAGCATTCGCAAAGCCCAGCGAGGCTTCGCCAACTATAAGACCAAGATGATTGCACTCCGATACCCTGACGGGACACTTACAGCTTCCAGAAGGGCTACGGAGAAAATCATCCACCAGTACTACTCGGATCTCTTCGCTAGCCATGTTCTCTTACCGTCATATAAATTGAAAGAGGACGAATATGTCGTTCCACCGGTCCTTCCTTCCGAAATCCGACATGCTATATCGTCGGTGAAAAACAGTACAACACCCGGTCCAGACAGGATTAGACCAGAACACCTGAAGAACCTGCCGCCAGCTCTCATCAACACCCTGGCTCGGCTCTTCACTCGCTACCTGTCAGAATGCAAGGTCCCTATTCAATGGAAGACCAGCAAGACCGTATTGTTGTTCAGAAAGGGAGACCTTCACGACATAGGCAATTATCGCCCAATCTGCTTGCTGTCCGTTGTCTATAAAATCTTTACTCGAGTCATCCTGAACAGGATTGACAGAACACTGGACGAAGGACAGCCATGCGAACAAGCAGGGTTCAGAAAAGGATTTAGTACCATGGACCACATCCACACGATCACAAGACTCATTGAAGTTTCGCGAGAGTACAAACAACCACTCTGTCTCACTTTTATCGATCTGAAAAAAGCCTTTGATTCAGTGGAAACAGAAGCGGTTATAGAGGCTCTGGATAACCAGGGCGTCCCTACTCGGTACATAATGATCCTTCGTGAGCTTTATAAAATTTCACGACCAGAATATCTCCATTCTACAACAATATCACCATTGACGTAAGAAGAGGGGTTCAACAAGGCGATACAATATCGCCAAAACTATTCACTGCCACCCTACAAAACGTCATGCGAACATTAGAATGGGACGAAATGGGAGTGAAAATTGACGGTCGACAATTAAACCATCTTCGCTTTGCTGACGATATCGTTCTCATAACACCAAACATCAGCCAAGCGGAACGAATGTTGACTGATTTCGATAACGCCTGTGGAAAGATCGGTCTTCAACTGAATCTAACGAAAACAATGTTCATGAGGAACGGATGGGTTTCTAATGCCCCATTCACGCTCAACGGAACGACAATTTCCGAATGCTCCAGTTACATCTATCTAGGTCGTGAAATCAACATGATGAACGACCTAGCCCCAGAGTTGAGCAGGAGGAAACGAGCGGCTTGGGGAACGTTTAAGAGCATCGAAGATGTAGTGAAGAGGACAAAGAACATCCGACTCCGTGCCCACCTTTTCGACTCGACAATTATCCCTGCCCTAACGTATGCAGCAGAAACCTGGTCGCTACGTAAGCAGGATGAAAGATCACTTGCCGTTATCGAACGCGCAGTCGAAAGGTCGATGCTAGGAGTATCTCGTATTTCGCAAATGAGACAAAGGATCCGAACTTCCGACCTACGTCAACGATCGAAAATCAGAGACGCCGTTCTACACGCCAGGATATCGAAAATAAGGTGGGCCGGACACGTGATGCGCTTCAACGACAACCGATGGACGAGAGCCGTTACCGACTGGATTCCTCGGGATGTCAAGCGCTCTAAAGGAAGACCACTGACCCGATGGTCCGATTTCTTCACGAAAGCGATGGAAGAAAGATATGATGCTCAGCGAATTCCTAGAGCGAGGAGGACCCACTGGGCTACTCTTGCACGCGATAGGGAAAAATGGAAGAGTTGCTGGTACCCGCTCGAGTCACTCGACTATCAACGGGACGACAGGTGATGCAGGTATCAGAAATCTCATCAGTGCCTAGAAGCTACCGTAATCCAAGTTTTTTATGAAGGATATTTAAATGTTATATTAGAAAAGAAGCTTAAGTAATCAATAAATAATGATCTTAGTCTAATAATAACTGAAAAGCTATAAATTTTTGTTACAGAACACTCTAGAAACTTCACTGTCATAGGCTTCACTTTACCAGTTGCCATGGTTTACTCCACCGCAAACGATGTCAGGGCCCGCGTCCCTGGTATTGCAACAAGTAAAGAGGGAGCTCAGACATTTGTACAAAATCTTGTAATGCAAACGGTAGGTACACAGCTTCTAGATGTCAATTGTTTTTTCCCTTCTTTTTTTCTTTGTCGAGTGTTTCCTTAAGACTAAGCTCAAATTAAAAATATGCCTGATATAGATTTTTGGCTATGCATGTGGTCCGTTATAGGCACCTGTTTAATGGAATTCACATGTTTTGCCTTTGCGACCTCTTCAGTTGCACATTGCCTTTCTTCTGAATCAAACACTTTTGAGGCAGAAATCTCCTACACATAGGGATTCCAGACACACTCTTTACATGCGCCATCAAGTGAAAGATAGCACTAAATGGGCAGTGATTTAGAGTGGTGTGCATGAACTTTTGCGTCAGTTGGGATTGGAACTAACAATTCATCATATCCGGGGGCTTGTGCTGAAACCGTTGCATTACCGACGCATGTTTCGACACCACTCTTTTTCGGTAGTGCAATAGTTCAGCACACTCCGCCAGATAAGGTGAAGCATGAGTTCGAATCACAGTTGAAGCTGTTTTTTCACACCACTCTACATCATTGGGTATATTGTAACATCATACCACCGCTAGAAGCGGTCAAATAAATAGAATTCTAAATTGGCAGTGTTGTACACTTGATTGCTCATAGCTGGTGTCGTCGAAGATATTATAATTTTCGTTTCGAGTGTTTTTTCAAAACTACGCTCAAAGTTCAAGATGTCTGATAAATATTTTTAGAAACAAATTTTTTCGACACTTTCTAAGACCAACTGTCTATTAACCTCGGCATGCATCAATATGATCCTTGATTTTCTTCTTTAAGCCAAACACGAGGTGTTACATCAAACTTTATTTGACAGCTGACTTTCGGCAGTTCGCTTTCCTCAGAGCCTGAAAAGGTCAAGCTGTCTAAAATTGAGTCAGTCAAACACCTCCATTACTCCTTTGAAAAAAAATCACCAGATCTTGATTTCAATCGCATCAAGCACAAAATCAACTCTCAACATACTCACCGCTTTTTATATGTGTTCCACTGTATGATTCAAATGGAGATCACCGTAAGGAGATCACGTAGGCTCGTAGTGCACCTCATCCATCAAAACAACAGTCTTATATGCTGACTCATATCACGAGTGTTTACGAAGCATTCCTCCCTGCGGTTTTCTTGTTTTTCTCTTCTTGTTAATTCTTGAGGACTTGGGTGAGATTCTATGTTCTGACAACTCGTCAGTTCTTCAGTGTTGATAAAGCTTCACTAGTTTAATATATTTCTAAATGTATTTATCTTCAAAGCAATTTTTTTGCATTAGTAAGAAGTTTCGCTCTTTAGGTCCTCGATGCTCTTGAACTTCAAGGTCGTAGCGCACTCCTACCTGATGCTGTAATCTCAACCATTTTGAGTCATCTTACTGTTAGGACAAGCTATGAACCCATGATGTGCCAAAAAGTTGTTCTTGATGTGATGAAAGAAATGGGTAAGTCTTCAATATCGAACATTTACTTGGAGCTTCTAACACACAGTTTTTTGCAGTTAAGAAAGACGAACCGCCAAGCTGCATCATCGTCGGAGGCACAGTGACGGGAGTTTGCACCACTACGGCAGCAATGAAAGAGTGTAAAACAGATCCGCAAGTGACAATAACGGCCGTTAACGACGCACACTTGACAATCACAGGAACTCTTTCGGTCTGATCCGCTTGTTTTTTTTATCAACTCCACAAAAGAAAGTAACGAAAAATGTAGACCACGAACCTCATTATGGCAAATTGGTCGAGAGCGATGTGGCAAAGTGTAGTGAACAGAGCGCTTCGAATTTCGGCATTGCGACCGTTTGGACCGTACTTCATCTCGGCAACGGCCACTGTCGGCGGAAACTGAAGTCGAATTGTGATATATCTGAAGCAAGCTTTTTTGATCAACCAATATTTGTTGTGGCACATGTCAGCAATAATTGAGTCCTGTGATTATGCTGTAAGTAATGTTAAAGCTACACTGGGACAAATTTCGACATAGTGATGTTTTTTGAATGGAAAATTCAAATGAAAATAGCAAGAAAAGTCCTTCTTACTAAAAATTCGAAAAAAATACTCGTATAATTGACTAACTGCTGGCCATGTAGAAACTATGTGGAGAACGATCACAAGGATGAAAACAGTGAAAGATTCAGAAAAAATAACTGAAATAATCATTGATAAACAGTTTTAATATTTAACCATAAACAAGTAGATTTATAGGTTAGAAATAGAATGAAAAAACCAAAAAATATTATGACACCACTCTAACGTTTCAAATGAAAATAAACTGATATAGATCTTTTTATCTGACCGCTTTTAGCGGCGGTATGCTTCTTCACTTTAGATGTTCACTTGAAAATGATTTCCTCCTTCTACGGAGACTACACCTAGTGGCCGGAGTTGAATGAATAACATTAGAAAGGAACGTATCACATAGTCGTATTTAAGGCATTCAGACCTTGAATGCCATAGGATTATCAGAAACAGTCTGCTTCCTGCAAAGATGATTTCCATATCCCAGGACCGACTACCTGTCAACCTCGGCATAGTTCGAACAAATGAATATTTTGTTCTGTTTAGCCGTTCCGAGATGTTATTGATTTTCAATGAATAATATCAATAACACCTCGGTACGGCTGAATAAAAGAAAATACTCATTTTCATATCCACTATTGAAGACGGTTAGCAAAACGAAAATGAAAATAAAACTTCAAAACGTTTGATTCCTGTAGGTTGACAATCTACAAAATTTCAAAAAAGGCGACAATTGATGAGCATTCGAAACACACAAGAAGTGTTCGAAGACGTTTGTGACGATGATTGCGAGGAAATGGATCAAATCCAGAAAGTGCTGAGAACACTTCAGTGAATCATGATGACGAGTAATGCAAAAATCAAAATAAAAATGTCTATCTACCTGTGGAGCTACCTTACGTCATGAATTCAACTTTAATACTTCTCGTCATTATCAACATTATTGTTCATTAGCATGTTGTTCGTTCAGTCATTGAAAGCTGACATGTTGCATAATCCTCTTAGAAAGTTTTTCTAGAACATTGGTGTTCATCTCTATACTTTCTTCGAAGTACAAGAAAACAGACAACTCATAGCTACGATGACCGCAAATACCAAGAAATGCTCACTCCTTGAACCTAGATAAGACATTTCAGCACTAAGTGGACTTTATCAGTTGTCTTAATATGCAAATTATACGTTCAATGACACCTAGATAGAAATTTCCAGTTTTTCATTTCGGATGTTCCTAGGCCTGAAAACTCTCATACTCATTATTCTTTTTTTTTTCATTTTTATTGAACGAGGAATTGCTAAATTTGTTAAGTACAAAGAGAACGCCTCCTATATACAATTTTCTAATTCAAAATATCGTTATATACTCTTCTTTCGTCGAGTACCAAATAATTGAACACCCATGATTTTTGCCTGGAAGAACGTAATGATGACACTAAATGCATCGTTCATATTTGCAACTGCCATGTTAGCAGAAAAATAGCTAAAAGTAATCGCAGCCACCTCTCTTAGAACTAAAATTGAACTCTTTTGCGAACGGCGAATCTGTTTATAGTGTACAATATTTCAACGGTCCTTTTTCGCTGAACATGTTTTCTCATTAGTGCCTTAGTTCCAATATGCCAAACAATCATTTTTTTGAGCCACGCATGTCATGAGGTCCGTTAAAATGGGGTGACTTATATAGCACGATACACGTCAAGACTGACTAGACCGTTAGGGTCGAAATACTTGTATCGCGCTCTGTAAGTCAGCTCATTTTAACAGACCACATGACATGCATGGCTCAAAAAATGATTATCTGGCATATTGAAATTTGAGTTGTGGTATAAAGAAAGCACTTGAAGAGAAAGTGCTTTAGTTGTCATTCAAAAGCCTACCTCAGAAATTCTAACACTTTGATTAGTTTCTGAAAAGAGCCTTTCTAATGCGTTGTATTGGCGGAAATAGAAGTGCGTTTCACACTCAAAGTGCTTTGCTTGCAAGGCAGGGATATGTAAATGACTTCTTCTAGACTATACTAATCCTTGTTCGATACCATAAATCCTGGCGGTTTCGAAACCAAATTTGCTTTTTGAGAATGTCTTCATAGAATAATAGGAAACAAAAAAATACGTTTTACACTCGGAGTTTTGCCGCAGATAAGCGTTGCATGTGCACAAATAGTACACATGAACTTGTAGAGAAAATTATGGATCAACAGAATAATGGACTAGACACCAAGTTTTTTCTGAAACGAAAATGAGCAAGATGAGACTCAACGGTGGCTTCAAAATATTCCTAGAGTGCTAAATTGGTAGAACTTCTATAAATTATTTCTCCTCGTCTCATTATGTGTTGTGACCAACACGTTAACCGCAGATTGATTACTTTGGTTGATCAATAGTCCGACTCTCTCTGAATCTCAGCATGAGTAAAGAAGTTAAAAAATTCTCACGAACTCATTTTTTCTTTAGTTAGATTTCCACGACGTTGGTACTTCTGTTTTCTCAGATGATGAAGTTTAACGAATTCTCGAGCGTTCGATGAGAAAAATAGCTCAGGATGCTCGGAATCAGCGGATGGGCGTCCGAAACAGTGTTAAAAATAGGCTGAGATTGCCAGCTATAACATCGCTCGCGCTCACATTTTGAACGAAAAGATGAAAGAAGAACGACTTTCAAAGGCTCAACAAATAAAGAAAGACAAAGAGTAGTCTAGAAACTACTCTTCATTTTGAGCTTTTGCGAGCTTGATAGCATTTATTCGATCAACTGTCCTTCTTGGACGATCGATGAATCTTCTTGAATGTTGATTGTTGAGGTTTCGGCGCGGTCGCCCTCCTATGAACCTAAACGTATTATTCTAACATTATTCATATAATGACGCAGAGTATTGTGGGCAAAAAAAATTTAAAACCTATGGCATTGATAATCATGTTCTAGTGAAGAAAGACCACTCACCATCTAGTCTAGAACTACCTATGGTCTTTGCGCAGGGTGACGCATGAAGCCGCCCCATATCATTAGGTCACATCAAACAAGGGTTTCACCTGATATCTAGGCTAGAAAGTCAATCCGAAATAAGGCGCCATGTGGTTGATTATATTAAGGCGCTCTCCATTTTCGTTCATTTTCGGGTTTCTGGATTTATCCAGAAAGCTTCAAGGGTTTTTCCTCGCCGATGTTTTCGATTCGTGGCCTAGGATTTTGCCTACTACCTTAAGGTCGTCATCGTCATGCCTTTCTATTCTATGTGTCCCTAGAGGTTTATTTCGGTCTTTATTTGTTTTCCGTCTAGGTGGTCTTTTATGTGGATGTGAAGGGCCCGCGTGTTTCGCTAATGTATTCGTCACTGCAAGAGATAAGGTATTAGGTTGGAAATAAATTTTCCATCGTCTGGTTATGAATGTGATTTTCTCGCACGAATAGTGTGTGATTTTCATATCATTTGAAAGGTCTACTTGCGCAGCCACCCTATAGTCCGGACTTTGCTCCATCTGATTACGACCTTTTCCGATCATGCAACACTTTTCAGAAGGTCGCCTATTTGAATTCTTCGGTGAAGTTGAAGAAGCATGTCAAGAAATCCTTGATTCAAAGCCGAAGGAGTGGTACTTCAGTCAGATCTAAAACCTGGCGGACCGATGGCAAAAAAGCGATGAATAATGATGGCCTGTATTGCGAGGAGTAGTTGTTGTTGTTTGTTGTCTGATTATACGTATAAATTTTGAATGTTTTATCAAAAGATAGGCACTTTCTTCCCAACCAAGTATATTGTACCTACGCTCATACAGTCGCCATCTCAATCGTTGGGGCAAACGACGCCGTTCTTTATATTGCACACGGTCATGCAAGCGGCTTAGAACTCAATGACGACGCAGCGTTTTAGGGCGAATTCTACAATCCCTATAGAACTTTCTAGACCACTGTTTTTTAGGCATTTTCTAACATCGGCGCTTACTTCGTCTGGTACGAAGGGTAGTCTATAAGGCACTTCGCTAATTTGGCATGGCACCCTGTTGTTCCCACTGCAAGGCCTTTCGCTTTTTTTTCGACCCAATGTTAGCTGATGTTTATTTTTCGTGCCCACTAGAAATGGCTATATTTCGCGCTGAGTTCAGTGATTCCTTTCATTCATCGTCTCCCGTACATACACTTGCAGCTGATCGATACATATTTCGGACAAGCGCTTATTTGGTATGTGAGGGATGGGAGGAGAGATGATGCACTAAAATATTTTTATTGCTTGATTTTCGACACCATTTAGTAATGTGACCACTCTCTCATTTAGAAACTTAGCTCCTCAGATGGTCCGTCTTCACTAGTTGTGCGAACTCAGCACATATTTAAAATGGTACATTGCTGGTGGTGCATATGATATTCCTTGGTTTCCTAACGTAACCTTGCAAGGGCTTCTTCAGGTCTACATGACGTCGTTTTTGAAGAATGGGTTTCAGAGACGGATTCTCAACCGGGCTTCCTACTAGTTGATTCGGAGGTGGTGTTAAGCCGAAATCGAAAGCACAGGTAGAATAGAAAATCAACCGACCGCTCAGGCATGATGTAAAAGCCGAAATTCGTAAACACTTTCATTCAGGTGAAGTTGAACGCTCATGAAAAAGAGCCAGATTTCTGTAAGTTTACTGACGTTAACTTAACATACTTGACTGTTTATTCAAGAGTTCAAGGCATTTGTCATCACTCTAGTGGACAGAATCATCAATCTATAGACAGTAGAGTATTCGACGCTAACATGAGCTGGAGCTTCCATTTTCGACATGAAAGCAATGGCTAAGCTGGGTGTTAGTCTTATCCTATTGCCAACCCTCTAATTTGGGCAAAATATCTTCCTGACCACTATATATCGAACAGCTGCGAAATGACCTCAAAAGTGTAGTAAGCACTTGACTAGATAAGCCAAATACATTTATTTTTTCAATGCTTTCTCGCAGTAATTTGTGAGTGGCTCGTATTGCGACTTGATTTGAAACGTTTGCACACACAGAGTGCAGTAACATTGAACGACTCAAAAACATACGTGTGATTTGAACGCGCATTCTTATGGTGCTCCAAGAATATATAGGTGTTCTGGAGATAGGCTGTGTAAAGTTCAGTGATTGCGATAATATGAGGCCAAGTAACCATGTTATCCTCTCCGTAGGCAGGCCTACACGGCTAATGATGGGTCATATTTTGAACGTAGAAGGGTTGTTAGATACAAAATCAATCGTGCGAAGTTTACATAATTCTATGAGTGTGTAGAGACGAGACCAGTTGGTAATTCCATTCGGATTGACGGATAACCGACTATTCTTAACCCGCAGCCTTTGCCGTTTAGACCTATTCTATATCTAAATATTCGTAATGGGATTTAAAGCCCTCTTCAAAGGAAGGTTGATAAAGAGAAGCATCCTGGAGATGTTTCCTCGTTAGATAGATATTCAATGACGAGCATTAGCTACAAATTTCCCACGTTCATCGCTTATAGACAACAGAATGCTTTTTGAGTTCATCAGCTTTTGAACTTGGCTTATTGGTGCAGAAAACCCCAGAAGCTTTTTGTATTAAATCCAGAAACCTACAAATAAACAAAAGCGAGAGTGCCTTAACATAGCCAAAGACATGGCACTATCTCAGACTGATTTTCTAGTTCGGGTATCAGCTGATACCCTTGTTCGATTTGGCCTAATGACATAGTGGAGGGAGGGGAGTTCCATGCATAACACTGCGCAGAGATCGCGGGTAGTCTTTCGATTCATAGCACTGTGAGCGACTTCTCTTGATCAAAACATCGCTTATTAATGCCATCGGTTTTTTTTTTCATAATAATCTGCATAATTATATGAACAATGTTACAATAATGCGTTCACGCTTTCAGGAAGGCGACAGTGCCGAAACGTCAGCCATCAGTATTAAGAACGATCTATCGATCGTCAAGAAGGTCAGTCGATCGAATAAGTGATACCAACCTCGCAAAAGCTCAATATCAAGATTAGTTCCTAAAGTATGCTCTTCTGTTCCTCACTATTATATTATTGAAATGTCGAAGTTCAAGGAACGTCCATCTTTAAAGTTTCTTAACGAATGATTCATTTGATGGCTAGTACTCGTTTGTCAACGGCGCTTTCCACGGATGAGAAGATTTACGTCAAACCACTACACAATCGCCAGTATCGCCATCAATTTCTCAAAAGGGGTCAGCAAAAGTGTGCAATAACAAAAACCATGGAATGCATTAATTTTCCAGCTTCTGTGATGGTCTGTGCCAACATTTGCGCCACCGCAATGACGTCGTAGACTTTCATCAACGAAAACATCAAAGTCAACGCTGTTAGCTCCAGCAGCAAGTTTTACTGGGCGTACATAAAGAGGCCTTGGAGTAGCAAACACTTTTGACGCTGAAAATTTTCCCTCAGCAGGATTGAACTCATGCGCATTCAACCTGCTCAGTGAGTGTTATTTGTTAGGGTGTTTCTAGGCCTGTTTAGGGCACTGGCATTTAGCCGTAGATGAAAAGTACCGGCAAGCTATTCGTTGCTTTCCAATTTTCATTCACTATTATAACTTTTAAGTATTGCATATAATAAAATATATCAAAACCAATAGATTTATAATAATACATTCTTTTTACAAATTTTTACAATTGGCAGAATGCCAACATCCCTGTTATTGCGCAGTAAAAGAAAGCTTTTTATTCAAATAAAAAACGTTATAATTGCACCAAAAGCATACAGATGTTTAGAAAAACTCGTGAAGTGTCTAAATACCACAGCAATCTCTAGATTAGCAATAGGCGGTCAAATAAAATGATTTTAGATTGGTTATTGAACCCCGATATCTGTCAACAAAAGTGGGTCCAGTGTCGATAATGACTTTCCCCTCCACATCGTGGATGACTGACTGTTGACAGATAAAGTGTTGTAACGTAGAAAGAGTGGAGTACAGAACGAGCGTCGGTGGTGCAACGGTTTAGCACATGCTTTCGTTAAGAGTAAGATCTGGGTTCCAATCCCGGTTAGCGCAATAGTTTTGCACACCGCTCTACATCATTGAGAATCTCTGGATTTGTTTGCAAAACGGTGAAAAAACCATAATCATTCCTAATTTTCGTCTTTAAGCAAAACACAAGATGTTACATTAAAGTTCATTCGACAGCTGACGTTTCGGCAGTTCGCCTTCTTCAGACCCTGGAAAGGTTAAAATGTTTGCAATCCAATCAGTCAAACACCTCCATTACTTCTTGAGAAAAAAATATTTCCTACCAATAATAATAAGTTCCAACTCCGGCTAGCGCAATAGTTTTGTACACCACTACACATCATTGGGAATCTCTGGATTTGTTTGCAAAACGGTGAAAAAACCATAATCATTCCTGATTTTCTTCTGTAGGCAAAACACGAAATGTTATATTAAACTTTATTCGACAGCTGACGTTTCCGCAGTTCGCCTTCTTCAGAGCCTGGAAAGATTAAAATGTTAGCAATCCAATCAGTCAAACACTCCATTACTTCTTTAGAAAAGATATTTCCTAATAATAACACCTCGTGTTTTACTCAAAGAAGAAAATCAGGAATTATATTGAAGCATGCCGAGGTTAATAGACAGTCGGTCTTGGGAAACCATAATCAATAAACAAAACACAGGTTGCAATTTGCACTGCACATGGCGATGACAACTGGAGGTCCTGAAAACGTTAGCGCAAGTTGAAATTTGCAAGCGAGGTTCCAAACATAGTCGATTTAAAGGCGCTGTTATATGCTTCGCAGCAGCAGTAAGCCATCGACTAAAAATTCAGTCTATACCGCGACATCGAATGAAATTTCACTTCGCCTTAACTGATACATCTGCCGCTCCGCTCCTGTAGTGATGAGGGTTCAAGGCCTAAGCTTTTGGAGATGAGATGAATTACTGAACAGTCTGCAAGCGTTACACAAACAAAGTGTCACTTTACTATGCAAAATACACAATGACAGATTTTGATGTGTCTTCACATCGTGGAGGGATTGAGAGGAATTACGGCGTTCCATGAACATCGAACTCCAGGAGAAACTTCGAGCAAAAAGGATTGACTAAAAGCGAGGGGCCTACCAGACTGACGAGAGTGTCAAAGCGGAAACAGGTGTATCGGGCCGTAGAAGAGCCCCTAACAGAACTCATAGCATCTAGGCGTGAATAGTAATTATGAGATATATTTGAATTACGAACATCCAAAAAGTGACTAAAGACACGTAAATTCAGTGTTCCGCCAGTCGCGTTTTACAAAAACATTTACTTACTTTACTTCTCCATCCAGATAGATTTGCAAGTTCATTAAATTGTAGCATCCTCGTACCCCAAAATAAAGCTCTATGCCTTTATCCGTTTTCTTCGTCTTCGAACAATTATAGGCATCGGTTTCCATTGCTTTCTCATGTTGGTCGCTTAGTGGTGACATCATATTCACCGCGTGACTTTGAACCTTTTGGTGACGTTATTTAATTCTTGATTTTGCTATCAGTTTATATCTCCATCAACAGAGGAGACTTCATAGGACTACCAAATGTGATAGGCTAGAGTGAACATCAAATCTTAACAGACACGATTCCTGCTTTTTGAAAAATTTGCTACCGGTACGTTCCGATTCTCGTTATCCGCTTCTTCTGCAATTTATATCTTCTTCGACATCTTTTGCGTGTTGTCTCGTATAATTGCACTTGTAATGTTGGCTTCTTGCTGATTGCAAGCATTTTTTTGGGAATGCCGGAATTTTATGTCGCGGCATTAGAAATAAGAAGGCAGAAATAAAATTTTGCCCTTATCATTTGAAGAATAGAACGTTCAATGTACTTCTTGTTCATGTGTTCCAGCTCATTATCGTCCAACAATTGACATTTGATTTACCTCATTAACCAATATCTCTATATTTCAAAATAGCAGAATCTGTCACAGAACGTGCTTTGAAACATTTTACTTTGAGTTACGCTGGTTGGTAATCCCTGCAGCTTTTGGAATAGTCAAAGAGCTATCACGCAAATACCCGTACTCATATACTCTTATATTAGAACTGCATGCCGAATCCGTTGTTGCTGCCTTGTAAACTCTAACTAAGCTCGCGATACTCCCTTAGACTTCAAGAAGACAAAGATGAAAATTCTTGCAAGTATGGTGAGACATCTGACCGGTTCCTTCACAGTTTCGCTTCTAGCCACAATCTCGACAGTATGCCTGATAATCATTATTTGAGCCACGCATGTCAGTGGTTTGTCAATGAGGGCTGATTTATAGAGCCCGATACACGTGTTTCGATCCTGCGATCTCTTCAGTTGGGCAGTTACCCTTTCTCGTCTTTTGCTAATCTCTGTGGGAGCTCCAGCCCCACACTAAAAGTTAGCGACGACATTTTACACTCTATGTCCGGGGAAAAACTCACCAAACATAGAGTGTTGTACCTTCAATTGCTCTTGGCTGGTATATTCAATAAATCATAAGTTTCGTTTTGAGTGTTTTCTTAGCACTTGCGTGGCTCAAATAATGATCATCAGGTATATTGAAATTTGAGCAGTGGTCTTAAGAAAACATTCGGAACGAAAGTTATGATTTATTGAATATACTAGTCAAAAGCAATCAAATGTACAACACCCTATGTTTGGTGAGTTTTTCACTGGGCATAGAGTGTAAAACGTTCGTCGTCGCTAACTCTTAGTGTGGGGACTGGAGCTCCCACAGAGATTAGCAAAAGACGAGAAAGGGTAACTGCAGGACAGACGAGATCGCAAGATCGTAACACCTGTATCGGGCTCTATAAGTCAGCCTCATTGACAGACCATTGACATGCGTGGCTCAAATAATGATTATCAGGCATATTGAAATTTGAGCAGAGGTATTAAGAAAGCACTCGAAACGAAATTTATGATTTCGACAGTGTTGGGATGTAGTGTGATGCCACTAGAGATAATGAACCACAATTGTTACTATAGAGCAGATAATTTCAATCTTTGATAGTAATTTATGAACACTAATTAGAACAGATTTATTCAATACTTTCTCACTTCGCAAAAGATATCATAGTCCGAAATTTTAATGAAACTATTTTGATTTTTAAACTAGCAAGTATTCACTCGAGACAAACTAAAAAATTTCGTTGTTGAATGCACTCGGACCTTCATTGTCACTGGTTTCACTTTGCCTGTTGCCACGGCTTACTCCGAAAACTATAGTGCGTAGTATTGCAACTAGCGAGGCGGGAGCTCAGGGATTCGTATCGCGTCTTGTAATGCAAATAGTAAGGTTGTAACTTTCAAAAGGCAAGTTTTGCATCAAGAAATTTGAAAATGCATGAGAGGTGAGCAGCAATTTCTAGCAGTAGTGCAGGTTCTTAATACTTCCATGACTTGCGTAGGTTTGTTTTGATCCTCTATCAACAGATGAAAAATTGTTTTTTTAGGTTTCTAATGTTCTTGAACGCCAAGCTCGCACCGCAATCCTACCCGATGACGTATTCTCAACCATTTTAGGTCAATACGATGTAAGATCAGCTACGCACCAATGAGCTGCAATACGGCGGTCACCTCTCAGAAGATGCGTGGGTCTTCAATTTGAATAACCATTTGAAAACTTCAGCCAGAGGTATAGTACGATTAAGAAGCAGAAATGTGTTTATTATTCTCCAAACAAGTAACAGCTTCAAAAGAATTTCTAGAAAATTTCCTCTACTATGAGGAACGCAATCACAACGGTACTGAAATTGAACCCTTCAAGTTGATGGTCATTTTAGAGTTTTTCCATATCTCTTTTCCAAGGGCGTGATGATGAGGTCTTGAAGAGTAGCGGAAAGTCGAATCATAAATCTATCTCTAACTTCTTCTTCTATGTAATCAAAAGGATGTTTCTGAAGATTCACAAATTCTTGGCCTGCGTGATCGTAGTCAACACGGTGACGGGAATCTGCATTGTGACGATGGCAGGACCAGAAATGTGTACGGATGAGACAAATGCGGAAATAACGCCTGTTCCCCCCATAGCCTTGACAATTGAAGAAAAGTCTTATGGTTTGAACTGTATTCACTTTGCCAACTTCGTTTTCAATAAAAGTTTACTGTGTAGACCACAAGAATAATCATAGTAACTTGATCGAGAACGATGTGGCAAAGTGTTGTGAACAGAGCGATTCGAATGTTGGCATCGGGTCTGTTTGAACAACACTTCTTCAAGGCATCTGCCGTTGTTGGCGGAAACTGACTGAATTGTGATGTATTCGAGACAAACTATTTCTGTACCTTTGAATGCGACTGTTTTACGGACCTCGCTCACAACACTATATAATCTGATAACATAGCTTGAGTCTATCTTTGATTCTACGGCCTATAAACATTTTTCTCCAAGCGATCTTTATTGTGACCATATAGCATGAATAAAGTGGATAAATTGCAAGGGTAATAATTAAGCAGAGCAATGCAGTAGAAAACACTGAAGTGTGCGATGTGATAGATTTCCATTCGCGCTGTTTCTCGAAGCAAAAATTTACAAGAACTTCTTCTCGTTTGTTTGTGAAAATGTTAATCCTATTGTTGTTTCACTTCAGAATCATAGGTGAACTATTTGGAGAATGATTGGGACGAAAACAATAAAAGTTTGAAAGATGCAACTAGAATAACATCTACTTCGGCTGCTCTTTAAAGCTTCATCCAGTGATTATAGTAGATATAGTTGTTCCAGTGGTATGGTCGTTGGAGTTGATACACCGAGTATATCGACTCGGTTGACGAATGCTTGAGTTTGACGTTTGGTTTGTAGGTTGTCGGCTTGCCCTGTGTGTTGTACACACATCGATGTGTGTGATCAATCAGTTGCTGTCATGTGAGCCTTTTTACGAAAAACCTAAAAAATATGAAAAATATCGTAATAATAATGATACAAGAGAGATATATGATAAAGAAACGATGTTATACAACGGCCACATAGTAGGAATGTACGATTACTACTCATGAGACGAGGTTGGCAACAGGCTTTCTATGGCAATGAGGCGTTAGATGAACCGACAGTATGATGGATTTGGCATGATGTGCAGCTGCATAATAAAAGTGAGAGAACCACATAAAAGGGTAGCGAATGATGTCAAGAAAGGCTGCGCCAGTGACAAGTCATTCAGATTGATTGTGATTCAATAGATGTACACGGACATGATTAGTTGTAGAGCACGACCAGGTAGAGGAGCGCAGAACGCTGAAGTGCTCGATTCGTAAAGGTATGCACCGGTGGTGGCATCCAGTGGGTGAATCTATGTTATACGGTGGGTATGGAGGTCAGATATAGATCACAAGACGCTTAACGACTTCAAGGTGGGTGAATAGATACGGCACGAGTACTCTGCCCGGGATAACGGATCATGCATATCTCCCTATATAAGTTGAGGAAAAAATTCCTTAACACAAGCCCAAAATTCAAAGTTTGTACGCAAACTCAAGTAACAGCAATAATTATCTTTTAAAACAAACGCTGTCATTAACCGCGATCTTCTGCCAATAATCTGCAAGCTTTTGGATCTGCTTGAATTACCTGGAATTTAATGATTACTTGGGCTTTGAATTGAAAAATTACTAACATTCATTTTCGGCTTGATCAATTGTCTCGATTAGGTGTCCACGCAAGAGATGAACCATTAAGCGGAAAAGACTGAGATCGGACGACGCTTTGAATTGTGAACTGGGCGAGTCAAGACCTCAACTCTCTCCAGTTCATCATACTTTTCCTTAGTCATATTTGCGGTGCATTGTTCGGCATTTTCTTGCTGAAGCAGCACGCGCTATCGAAATCAATGTTGGGTACTTTTCCTTTAACGCATCGTAGACTCGACCCATCTTCTCGCAGTGCAGTACGGCATTGATGGCGCGACGATCCGAAAGGGGTTCAACATGCGAGACACTTTAAAAATTCCACCAAAGGCAGAACATGCTTTCTTGCCAGATGGATTTTGACGTGCAACTGATAACAAAGTTTGACCTCCTGGAATTTGATGCATTATAATTAGCGCTGTTGTGGGAGTTTTTATGGAAATATTCCTGAGATATTTCCGTGAACTCACAGTTACCGATGCTGTGTGAAATAAACATAAAATATGATTTCTTTGCTGGTGTTGAGGAATTTTTCGAACTTATATGTTAGACTGCGACGAATCAAAAGCCGATCTCATTTGCTGGATAGGAATTTATCATAGGAGTGTCACTAATCATTCGAAAGTTGGAATCATTTGCTACAGCCTCAGGCTACGATTTTCTATTACACCCTTTTACAACGCTGTAAAATTCAAATTGAAATTACGCTTCACACTCGCCTTCCGCTTTCACTTTTATTCGCATGTAACTCGGTGGAAGCACGAAAAGCATATCAGCGTGTAGAGAATTTTCCGTAGTATCCTAATCATACGTTTTCATTAAGTTTATATCGGTGAGATAAAAAATCCTCAATTGATTAACATTATTTCAAACGGGATTGATCCTGCCCCCTCCATGGAAGCCGATAAATAAGGTCGCCAAAATGTAAATCTTAATCGATTTTTCCTGCCAAACGGTACTTCTAGAGATAAAACACAACATTGATATAATTAGAACTTGCGATATCGAACAATTGCTAGCTGTCTGAATAAGAGCTCTGTCCGGTGAGGTTTGAAGTAAAAAAATTCTTTTTCTGCTCATACAGCGCTTTCAAATAAAAAGTTCCCAAAAGTGCACATTTTGAGCATCTCTAAAGTGGCGCTGTCCAATAAGTACTAGCACTCTACGGAAATATTTGTGTAGCGAAGTATAAGCGAGATAACTAACTGATAAGAAAAAAAGCATGTGGACAGATGTTTCAAATTTGAGCGGACAATTAAAGCACATACAAGTCTCTCCTGAAGAACCAAAACAAAAACCAACCGACTTCCACTTCGAGTCGTGCAAACTGAATATGTGAAAAGTGACTACATTGCCAAGTGGAACCAAAGCCACACAACATAAATATACCGGTTTAGTGCCTTTGTCTCACTCCTCACATACAAGTGTAATGTTTTTGAAATGCATTTCCCATTAGCACTCAGTAAGTGCACAGGAGGGAAGAAGGTAGAGTTCCTAAAACTGGCTTGCCAAAAAACCTTCATAATGCCTACGAAAGTGCGGCTTCGATATAGGTTCAGAGGATTTAAGACGCCACGAAATGATAATTCCGGCTGAAAAATTTCCTTTATCTTACCGATCTATCGAACAAAATATGTGTAGCTATCAAACGCTTTTCTAAAAGGGCAGGAGTGTAGTGATTGATGATCGAAATACCACTGTCTACTCTGAGGATCCAGCTAGTTCGCAACCGCCCACATGACAGTCTCTATACATCGAAGCATTGAACAGCATGCCCTAAAGTTGAAGAAGGTGATTGCATGAGTACGGATATGATTTACTCAATATTTTCCAAAGCTTATGACGGCAAGTACATAGAAGAAGCGTAGGTCACTCTCTGTTCTTACGAAAGAACATCTGGTCGGCAAGCTTATTTAGATTAATCATCTCACTAGACTCTCACAGGACATAAACTCATAAAGGGATGAATTCTAAAGTAGAACTTATCATGTTTGCACAGGAAAAAATTTCGTAATCACACATGATATGAAACATTAATATGACAGTTATTTTGATTCCGTGTGACCTACCTCTGGCCGGTTGATCGCCATTGGACAAACCATTGAAAAGCTTATAAGAAGAGGTGAATATATCGAAAAGTTGTTTTTTGCTTAACGCGAATGTAACTTAGGTTTTGTGATTTTTTGTGAACGAGTATTGTAAATGTGTTCCTGCCTGAACTGTGAGTAATCTGATCTTTCCAAGCATCAAAGAAAACGAAATCGCCGAAAAGGCAGCTCTCACTATAAATATTACCATAAAAACCTCGTATCTTTCTGCAAAGAAAAGAAAGATTCACATCAGTTGCTTCGAAGTATTTCACTTTCTTCAAAATTATTCTTATACTTGCTAAAAACATTAGCTATAAAATGATTACAGACATTTAACTTATTTAGAGTAAAGAAAAACAGCGCAGTAATTGATTCCCTCCTGATGTCACTTTGTTTAAAAGATGGAAACCCAAAGAAACTAGCGGTACAGCTATCTAGTAAAATTGATTCATCCACAATAGAACCAAAAACGCGTTCTACTCGCCATTATTTTCCCCTTTATTTTGACTGATTTCTAGGGAAGCAAGTTGTTTCAGTGTGCTTCTACCATAGGATTTTCTCTGAACAGAAAATATCTTAGATGACAATCATGTGGTAAAAACACTATTTCTTCCTCGTGCTCGAGTTGCTGTATCGTCTTCGAGTCGCTGATCGACTGCTCACACTATTGACTGCCGTCGCATCGAGTTATAGAGAAACGTCATGGTTGTGAACAGACTTTACCAGATTGAAAAGCACTATTTTTTGAAGATTTTGGATCGCGCCACCACAGATATTCTAAAATTGCGAATGCAAAACAAGCGTTTTACTACCAAATGACACAAAAGGCATAAGTGAATCTGAGAGAAAACGACATATCAAGGTGTCACAGAGACTGTTTCGATATTGTTCGCATAGTTAGGTGAGTCTCTTCAAACCATGATGTCCAATTTTTTAGAGATAATCAGACAAAGTAGGGGTACGTGTAGTGCAATGATTAGAGGTGCCCTCCAACACACACGCACACACACACACCACACACACACACACACACACACACACACACACACACACACACACACACACACACACACACACACACACACACACACACACACACACACACACACACACACACACACCACACACACACACACACACACACACACACACACACACACACACACACACACACACACACACACATACACATACACACACATACACACACACACACACACACACACACACACACACACACACACACACATACACGCATACATCAATCTTTAATATCAGCCTGCAGTTCAGTCGAGTGACAGCTGACTTAACCCGGTTGTTAACTGAAGTAGGGCCCAGCGTGAGACCTTCGCTAGTAATGCTCGAAATCGCAACTTCGAGGCGTTTTCGGATATGTTTTAACCGTCTGAAAAAATCGCAAAATCCGCAACTATTTTTGCACTTTTGCTCTTCTTTTGGCCATAAATCGGTTTAAAAAGGATCACCGTGAGGGAAGATTTCACTCATTCATCTATACATGCCACTAAGTATCTGTTGATACCAAAATCTCGGAAGTGAAATTTTTTAAAGAATTCTTCATAAAAAAGACGTCGGATCAAAGTATGACTCTAATACTACAACATTTCCTCTAAACTATACGATTTTTATGCTTCCATCGAAGTAATATTGGAAATGCGAGTCCAGTGCGAAACATAATTTTATTTTAAATTTTACAGCATCATAAAAGGATGCTGTTCGAGGAACGGCACACGTTGCGCAAATGCCAGAGTCTTAAGCATTGGAATTATTACTAATACTTTCATGAAGAGTACTTGTCCAACGAAAGGGATCGTTTCTTCATTCCGTGCTACCAAACGGAAGTGAGCCAAAATTTTAGCAGCAGCGTACGATGTGGAATGTAACCACAATAGTGCTGAATAACGTGAAACAGTTGGAACATATCTGGCTTCAAACTCGCGATATCACCCTGCTCAGGGCTCGCTAAGTCTCCCACCGCATCATCGAAGCCCTCGCTCTTCCTTTCTCTTAACCGTGTGTCAAACAACCTGGCAGACGTCTTTTACAACCGGAATTAATCAAGGGAACACAAAATGACATATCTCTCACTCAAGCTGAAGCTTCACTTTCTTACAATTCTCTCCATTCGACCGCTTTTCTATAGACACCGCTCAAAATGATAATACTCTGATAATGATATAACAAGTTCTGAGCCGTTAAGGTCTAAATGCTAGATAGGCGACTATTTCGTCTTACTTGGGCTCTTCATTAGCAGAGTCTCTCGGTTCAGCCTCTCCCTTGGGACTAGCTAATCAAGAGCTTTACAATACTGCACGAAGGATTTACAAAACACGTCGGAAATGGTATGGCACCCGAGAATCCACCAAAATGAAGGTGGACAAGTAAACGGCTTATTGGTCACTGGGACATTTTCATGAGTCATCAGATCTTGTCCTGAAACAAAAATTATGCACTTAGACTGGACTTACCGGTGTAAAAGTTAGGGAAATAAAGTGAACGTTGTCAAGTACTCGGCTAAGCTCACGCTGAGTTGGTGTCTTTGCCTCCTTAAATATTCTAAGTTTCTCAATTGAAATAATTGTAAATGGAACTCCGTCATTTTCCCACAATTTCTCCACGCTGCACGGGCAAAACGAAATTTGTTATTTTACAATTCGTTTCGTGATTTCTGATTTTATTCGGGTGACGGTTACAGAGTTTTTGATAGTCCATCTTATTTTTTAAGAATGCCTTGGGGAAGATCATCTCAAAAGTCCGGTGTGATACTTTCTTAAAAGAAATAACCATTACAAATCACTCGTTATCTTATGTTTTGAGATGGTCCTGGACTTTCAATTGAAAATAGCGCTTTGAGACAAAATCGCTTTATCTCACAAGAGATAGACGCAAAGTTGATATCAACACGATCTCAACACTCTGCCAGTGGATAACAGGATAAATCATGCTCCACTTTACAGAACCGTTATGCTATATATGCTGGACTGAACATCGGACTCTGAGGAACTAAAATGATGACACTAACACAGATTCACGTTTATGATGGTTATGGAAGCAATGTGTGGTGCCTGAAATTTTCCGTTGTAGGGGCATAACATTTCCTCCATATTAAAGTTGGCAAGAGTTCACGGCGCGAACGGTAAGAGATTCTGGATTTTATTATGCTATAAATTTTGGAATTCAAAAGTTGAAAAAAATGGGTGAAAAGTTCTGTTTTGCTTACGTCAGTAATTGAACACATCATCAGCACTATAGAATTATTCCTGTTATGATTTTTTTATGATCGCTGAAAGATTCTGAATAATATCTGATTAATCAATTCCGTGTTGCCACAGTTCCGCATTGTAATGATTCCGTGTCGTTTTGTCAAAATTGTTAAGCGAAAAACAGTTTTGCCTCAGCATTCGCCATGCAACTCCAATACAATACTGAGTAAGTCAGCGAATTTCAACCATTGCTTTTACAAAACTATTTCGTCGATGGTCATGTGAATGGAGTTGCTTCATCTCGTTGATCTATGCGGATTACTACCTAGCATTCAACTGTAGTTTTGCAATTATATCAGTCTTACTGTGATTCATTTAGAAAATTAATAATTTGCACTAGCACTGCTTTTGTCAAATGCAATTTGAAGCAGATAAACCATTCTTATGTTCAACGACTCGAGAAAAATGTTGAACAAAAATGTGGACATGTATTAGTCGCTATTTGCTAGATGATGAATGCCCTTCAATTACGGGTTCAGGACACTATAGTGTCACAATCATAATCGGTTTATCTGGTGGAAGTAAAAAAAAGCCAATGACTCTAGGAATACAACTTTTTTAGGTCCTTTATGCATTTGAAGTTGTTCATAAAAACGAAGCCTCTTGCAAACCTCACACTTTACTCGCTCAAAGCCACCTTATGCTGATCCAACTAATGCATGATGGATTGTCACCAAAAGAGCATATAATTTTTGGCTACAATGGCCCAAAAAATCATGATAATCTGTTAATATGTTTTGAGCCCCTTATGAAGTCTGGTATTGCACTATACAGTACTTGGCGGCCGTTTCGCCTTTCCAGACTCATCAGTGGAGCTGTGACTTTTATTACTGCTTATATGTGCCATACTCGATCTCAGAAAAGGCTCAAAGCACTTTATCATATTATCAGGTCATCACTGTTTTTGTGCGAGCTCTATATAAGCAATCAGGAGTAGATGTCCAAAGAGCCTCTTGTACCCCGCGCGATATCGGGTTTCATCATGTAATAAGTGTACAATAGGGCAATGCTGCAAACCACTTTTTTGCTGTGCATTCCTAAACAGTTCATCTCGATGCGACAGCTATGAAGAACAGCATCGTGAGAAAAGCAGTTGTTGTAGACAATCGACTTGGATTATCATGGCTCTGAAGAGGGCAAAATCGCCGTAAACTATTCATAATAAAGAGTTATAATAACGTCTTACACGCTCATCAACGAAAGAGAATATCGCTTTACCGTACCGAGGTTTGAGGAAAGAATGTTGCTCATTATTTAACACATACATTATGGGTGACCATAAATACTGTGTTTATGGCTTTCCTATTTGCATCTTGACCTGTCTCATTTTGTGGTCGCATGATCTAAATATATTGGGTATAATTGCTGTTCATCGAGCCAATATTGACTTCATTGTGACGTTTTGACTTGCTGTTACGTTGATGTTCAAATCAATACAGCGCAAAAAAAGGATCCGGCTTATTTTGCGGATTTAACTGACTGAACGCTCTGAGTGGTGCTTATTTAGATCAATAGCCATTTATTGACAATCCGATATTTTCATTAATATCCACTAGAAAAACCAGCCGACAGTCCACACAGTTGCTACTGAGAAACGATGGCTTAAATTGCTATTCTTTCTAATCTTTTGGTCAGGATTCCACAAATAGGGTATTGAAAATCGTTCTGCAAAGTAATTTTATCTCCACGCGAGTGGTATTACAGTAGGAATTTTGGTATGCAAAGACTTCTCAAAATCCCTTTTAGCCCCTTAAGGACCAAAACGGCACCTCTCGTGCCGTGCCGCGTGACTTCAAATCTCACTCAGTTACTGCAGTAGCGGAGTCACGTCCCGAGAGAGCAAATGTATCTCGCAGGAAAGCAGACGCAGACAGCATGACATCTCTGCACAGACACGCAGATGCCCACTCCCTGCGAGTACCGCGTAAGCGACGACGCGACGCGGTCTGCCCATCAACGCTGGTCCTCAGAGAGTTAGCGAGAACTTTTTGCAGTAAATTTGAAATATTGTATTTTTTCGCTACGAATGATATATGGAAAGCACATCTAGCGCTGTTGAATAATCGCCCGTTTTACGCGAGCTAGGTATAGCCGAATGAGCAGCTCCATGCTGCTTTAATTGAATCATTTAGCGACGAGCAGTTTTGCGGCACCACTCTCCAATACAGTGTTGTTATTTGGTCAGCGAATTGCGACAAATGAAGACTTACTAATTGTCATTTTTTTATAACTTATTGTAATCAGTGATTGTCCACTCAGCATTTTTTTTTCCAACAGCAGAAAGAATACTACAACAATTCTGCTTTATCCGGATTGGCCAATCGTTTCTAATTTGATACTTACGAAATCTGTTCTGGTTTAACCTTGGAGTACCTAGTCAATTTTCCTGATTATCAAACTAGCACAAGCTCATCGTAGAAAATTATTCGGCTCACCTTCTGACACTTTCGTGATTCTTTGATCCAGCTTGATTCGAGTCGTTGTACACAGTCGTCTTTCGTTCTGTTGTGGTTCTACGTCGAACTGAAACCATTGGCGTCGAGCGTTGTTTGAATAAACTTCTATCACAGAATAGTTTTCTTAATACACAAAAGTCATATAATGATTGACCACAGATATGTTGTTTTTGTGAGGACGGTCATTTCTCTTGAAATGCATTGGCTAATCATACCAGATTTTTTTAATACGATTTCTTCTTTGATGATCTTTTATCCACACTTCACTATTCACATTCAAGAGAGTTTTCGAACGTTGGTAAATATGAGTAGGACACCTCAGCTCGGCATTTTTCCATCACATTGCATTGATGATTCTTGTCAAACTCTAGAACTTGTGTGTCTTAAGACAATACCCGATAACTCAATACGGTTCTTTCTACGATCAATCCTGGAGCGACGAAGCAGAACCCATTGTAAAAGCTACCTTAAAGAATTTTTTTGCCAAATTTGATGTTGCCTTATGTATGATCTAGTGTGTGAGATAGAAGACTTGTAATCAGACGAGTCTACAATGTTCGCCTAGATTTTTAGGAGCCAAGGACGAATATTGTAGCAATTATGGGGATACTTCCGACCGATTGCTTTGTGATTCCTCTTCTAGCCACAATTTTAACAGCGCTGGGATGTGGAGTGTTACCCGCAGGTCAAGGTATTGAACGGGACATTATTGTTATATTATAAATGTCGCAAATGTCAGATGGAAGTTATGATCTATTATTAGAATGAGTATATTAGAAATCTCATCAGTACCTAGAAGCCACCGTAATCCAAGTTTTTGATGGAGGATATTTAAATGTTATCTTGGAAAAGAGGCGTAAGTAATTATTGAATAATGATCTTATTCTAATAATACACTGAAAAGCTATAAATTTTGTTACAGATCACACTAGAAACTTTACTGTCATCGGCTTCACTTTACCAGTTGCCATGGTTTACTCTACCGCAAACGATGTCAGGGCCCGCGTCCCTGGTATTGCAACAAGTAAAGAGGGAGCTCAGACATTTGTACAAAATCTTGTAATGCAAACGGTAGGCACACAGCTTCTAGGTGTCATTTGATTCTCCTTTCTTTTTTTCTTTGTCGAGTGCTTTCTTAAGACTAAGCTGAAATCAAAAATATGCCTGATATAATTTTTTAGCCATGCATGTGGTCCGTTATAGGCACCTGTGCAATGCAGTTCACATGTTTTGGCCTTGCGACCTCATCAGTTGCACATTGCCTTTCGTCCTAATCAAACACTTTTGGGGCAGAAGCCTCCAACATATAGGGATTACAGGCGTACTCTTTACATGCACCATCAAGTGAAGGATAGCACTAAATGGGCAGTGATGTAAAGTGGTGTGCACAAACTTTTGTGTCAGGTGGGATTGGAACCCACATTTCACTGTATCCGGGGCTTGTGCTGAACCGTTGCACTATCGACGCCTGTTTTGACACCACTCTTTTTCGGTAATGCAGTGGTTCAGCACACTCCGCCGGATAAGGTGAAATATGGGTTCGAATCACAGTTGACGCAGTTTTTACACACCACTCTACATCATTGGGTATATTGAAACATCATACCACCGCTAGAGGCGGTCAAATAAATAGATTTTTAAATTGGCTGTGTTGTACACTAGATTTCTCTTAGCTGGTATCGTCAAATATATTGTACTTCTCGTTTCGAGTGTTTTCTCAAAACTACGCTCAAAGTTCAATATGTTTGACAAATATTTTTAAAACAAATTTTTCTAACAATTTCTGAGACCGACTGTTTATTAACCTCGGCATGCATCAATATAATCCCTGATTTTCTTCTTCAAGCCAAACACGAGGTGTTACATCAAAATTCATTTGACAGCCGAGTTTCGGCAGTTCGCTTTCCTCAGAGCCTCAAAAGGTCAAGCTGTCTACAATCGAATCAGTCAAACACCTCCATTAATCTTAAGAAAAAATGACCAGACCTAGATTTCAATCGCATCAAGCACAAAATCAACTCTCAACATACTCACCGCTTTTTATATGTGTTCCACTGGATAATTCAAATTGAGATCACCGGAAGGAAATCACATAGGCTCGTAATGCACCTTACCCATCAAAACAACAGTCTTATGCACTGACTCATACCACGAGTAATAATGAGGCATTCCTCCCTGCCGTTCGCTTGTTTTCTCCTTGTTAATTCTTGAGGACATGGGTGAGATTCGATTTTCTGACTACTCGCCAGTTCTTCAGTGTTGATAAAGCTTTCATAACTTAATATAATTCTAAATAAATATACTTTAAGGCAATGTTTTCGTATTAGTAAGAAGATTCGCTCTTCAGGTCTTTGATACTCTTGAACGTCAAGGTCGTAGCGCACTCCTACCTGATGCTGTAATCTCAACCATTCTGAGTCAACTTACTGTTAGGACTACCTATGAACCCATGATGTGTCAGAAAGTTGTTCTTAAGGTAAAGGACGACAAGGGTATGTCTTCAATATGAAACAATCATTTGGAGATTCTAACACACAGTTTTCTGCAGTCATGAAAGACGATCCACCAAGCTGCATCATCGTCGGAGGCACAGTGACGGGAGTTTGCACCACTATGATGGCAGCAATGACAGAGTGTATGACAGGACCAGACGTGACAATAACGGCCGTTAACGACGCACACTTGACAATCACAGGAACTCTTTCGGTTTGGATCATTTGCTTTTTTATCAGCTCCATAAGAGAAGTAAAAATGTTTGTATGTAGACCACGAACCTCATTATGGCAAATTGGTCGAGAGCGATGTGGCAAAGTGTAGTGAACAGAGCGCTTCGAATTTCGGCATTGGGTCCGTTTGGATCATACTTCATCTCGGCAACGGCCACTGTCGGCGGAAACTGAAATCGAATTGTGATATATCTAAATCAAGCTTTTTGCTCAACTAATATTTGTTGTGACATTATATTAGCAATGAATTGAGTCCTGAGATTATGCTGTAAGTTATGTTAAAGTCTACACTGGGACAAATTTTGACATAGTGATCTTTTTGATTGGGAAATCCAAATAAAAATACCAAGAAAAGTTCTTTTCACTCGAAATTTGAAGAAAATACTCGCATATTTGACTAGCTGCTGGCCGTGAAGAAACTGAGTGGAGAAGGATCACAAGGATGAAAACAATAAAAGATTCAAAGAAAGTGACTAAAATATTCATTGATAAACAACCAAGAAAGGAACGTTTCACATAGTCATCTATTAAGGCATTCAGACCTTGAATGCCATAGGATTATCAGGAACAGTCTGCTTCCTGTAAGGATGATTTCCATATCTCAGGACCGACTATCTATAACCTCGGCATAGTCTGAATAAATGAATATCTTCCTCTGTTTAGCCGTTCCGAGGTGTTATTGATGCTCAATAAATAATATCAATAACACCTCGGACGGCTAGACAAAAGAAAAAACTCATTTCCATATAAATTATTGGAGACGATTAGCAAAGCGAAAATGAAAATAAAACATCAAAACGTTTGATTCCTGTATGTTGACAGTCTACAAAATTTTTGAAAAAAGGCGACAGCTGATCAGCATTCGAAACACACAAGAAGTGTTTGAAGACGTTTGGGACGATGACTGCGAGGAAATGGATCAGATACAAAAAGTGCTGGGATTATAACAGTGAATCGTGACGACGAGTAATGTAAAAAATCAGAACAAAAATGTCTATCTACCTGTGGAGCTGCCTTATGTTATGAATTCAACTTTGATACTTCTCGTCATTATCAACATTGTTGTTCATTAGCATGTTGTTCGTTTAGTCATTGAAAACTGACATGTTACATAATCCTTTTAAGAAGTTTTTTCTAGAAGGTTGGTATTTAACTCTATACTTTAACTCTATACTCTACTCTTCAAAGAACAAGACAACAGACAATTTCATAGCTACGATGATCGCAAATACCAAGAAATGCTCAGTTCTTGAACCTTGAAGAGACATTTCAGCTCAAAGTGGACTTTATCAGTTGCCTCAATATGCAAATTCCACGTATAATGACATCAAGAAAGAGATGTCCAATTTTTCATTCTGGGATTCTGATGTTCCTAGGTTCGAAAACTCTCATACTCATTAGTCTTTTTTTCCTTTTTATTGAACGAGCAATTGTTAAATACCTAAAGTACAAAGAGAACGCCTCCTTTATACATGTTTTTAACTCTACATTGCGGTAATCTAATTTTCTAATTTTAAAAATCGTTATATACTCTTTTTTGTCGAGTATTGAAATGATTGAACACCCATGATTTTTGCTTGGAACAACGTAACGATGATACTAAATGCATGATTGATATTCGCAACTGCCATGATAGCAGAAAAATAGCTAAAAGCAATCACAGCCACCTCTCTTAGAACTATAATTAAACTTTGTTTATGGCGCACAATACTTCAACGGTCCTTTTTCCCTGGACATGTTTTCTCATTAGTGGCTTAGTTCCAATATGCCAAACAATCATTTTCTGAGCCACACATGTCATGTGGTCCGATTTTCTCCATGTTTTCTTGCAGTAATTTGGTGAGTGGCTCGTAGTGTGACTTCATTTGAAACGTTTGCACAGAGTGCAGTAGCGCTGAACAGCTCAATGAAATACGCGTGATTTGCACGCGCATTTTTATGGTGCTCTAAGAATATATAGGTGTTAAAGAGACAGGTTGGTATAAAGTTCAATGACTGCGATAATATGAGGCCAAGTAACCATGTGATCTCTCCGTAGGCCCGCCTACACAGGTAATGATGGGTCTAACTTTAAACGTAGAAGAACTGGTAAACACAAAATCATTTACGGGAACTTCAGATGCTCTTATGAGTGTGTAGATGACAAGACCAGTCGATAATTCCATTCTGAGTTGACGGAAAACCGACTACTGTTAACCCGGCTTTTGCCATTTGGACCTATTCTATATCTAAATTTCCGCATTAGGATTTAAATCCCTCTTCAAAGGAAGGTTGATAAAAAGAAGCATCCTGGAGATGTTTCTTTGATTCATAAGTATTCAACTGACGAGCAATAGCAACAAATTTCCCACAGAATGCCTTTTGAGTTTATCAGCTTCTGAACTTGACTCATTGGTAAGAACACTCCGAAGCTTTCGGGTTCAATTCCAGAAATCTACAAATGAACAAAAAGGGAGGGTGCCTAACACAGCCAAGGACATGACACCTCATCTCAGACTAATTTTGTACTTCGGGTAACACCTGTTACCTATGTTCGATTTTTCCTAGTGACATGGGGAGGGAGGGGAGTTTCATACATCATGCTGCGTAGTCCTTGAACTAATAACACGGTGAGCGATTTCTCTTGATTAAAGTATCGCTCACTAATGCCATAGGTTTTCAACTTTTTTAGTAATACTCTGTGTAGTTATATAAGCAGAGTTACAATAATACGTTCACGCTTTCAGGTAGGTGACAGTGCTGAAACGTCAGCCACCAATATTGAGAACGATCTATCGATCGTCAAGAAGGTCACTCGATCGAATAAGTGATAACAACCTCGCGAAAGCTCAAAATGAAGATTAGTTCCTAAAGAATGCCTTTCTTTTTCTCAATATTATATTATAAAATGCCGAGGTTCAAGGAACGTCCATCTTTAAAGTTGCTCAACGAATGATTCATTTGATGCATAGTATTCGTTTGTCAACGGCGCTTTCCACGGATAAGAAAATAATTACGGTCAAACCACTGCACAATCGCCAGTATCGCCGTTAATTTCTCAATGGGGTCAACAAAAATTTGCAATAACAAAATCATGAGCTGCAGTCATTCTCCAAGTTCTATGATGGTCTGTGCCAAATTTACGCCACTGGATTAACGTCGGATTCAACGAAGACATCAAAGTCGACGCTGTTAGCTTCCACCAGCAAGTTTTACTGGGCGTACATACTGAGGCCTTGAAGTACTCAATACTTTGACTCAAAATTTCCGCCCTAAGCAGGATTAAGCTCATGCGCATTCAACCTGCTCAATAATTTCTATTTGTTGGAAGCTGTTTCTAGGCCGATTTAGGGCACCGGCATGTAGGCGTCAAAATCGCAGTATCTCAACCCAGTGGATTACTATTTGATCTATAGTGGAGCAAAAAATCTCGGCTACTCTATACACTAGCGTAGGGGCGATTGAAACGGCTTTGAATAGTTTCTTGGACGAAGTTACGATGGGAATGTGTGCGAGAATCGATGGAAATTTCCGTAAGAGATTCCGTATATAGAGGCCAGTGGAGGCATTTTTGAGAATCTCTTATAAACTTTTGAGCTCTGTTCTCTTAGATGGCAACAAAGGAAAAAAACGACTCCTTTACTGGTCAAACGCTTTTCATAAGAATATTGGTAACCTTTTGACAGTTTAAATCTACAACTGCGCTACGTAACCTTTTATGAAAATTCTTCTTATAACGCTGTAACGCTCAAAATTTAAAGTATGTTCTAGTTCTGCACGAGTTGCATATGTTCACTACTACTTCGGTGGAAGCACGAAGAGCCTGAAAACTTGTAGAAGAAACCTAGTAGTATCAAAGTCAAAAATTTTATCTAGAGTTCATTCTGAAACGGAAGAACAATTCCTAGTTAAATAACACAAATCGCACTTCACATGTAAACCTTTCAGGCGCCATCGATCGATGGCCGTTTTGGAATCGCGAGTAGCCCTTTTTCCTCCCCTCGACCCCGCCCCCCCCTCCCACCCCTCCCCACTCCTCAGCCCTTGAATTGGCAAAAAAACAAATGTACGCTTATGTGGATCAACTTCTTCCCTGGTACATTGCAGTGAAACGGTCTTTTCAAAAAATATGCACAGCGTTGGGATCTCTCAATCTTTCGCTATCCAATGCTTGCTAATAAGAAGACAAGCAATGGGCTTGGATGTTGGCTACTATGCGAAGCAATATGAGGCGAAGAAAGTGCATCGGATGGGTGCTCTTTGGCAGTAACTCGAGGGTTTTTCGTCCGCCTTTTGTTTGGAAACCTTTCGATATACCAGCTATAAGCCAAAAAGTGTCCATCTGCCGACCAGAGTCGCTAATTATCGCTATGACTCATTGCCTGACCTTTCTAATTATGTACATTTAACTTAAGCGAATTGACTGGTGCCTGGTGCGCAAACGATCTTAGGCGGGAATCGAACCCGCGTTTTATCCATACCGGTATGCGTGCTATCACTGCACCTCCAAGGCACGTTTACCATTCTTCAGCATCCCTGTGTCAACTGTCAGCCATCAACCCTTAACAGGTTTGGTCGTGTATGCGATTTTGCTTTATAAACCCAATTGAGCTGACAGGCCTCGACTACCGTCGACTCTGTTTACATGCGGCACGCATACCTTGACAGGTTTGTGGATGGGTTTCGAAACACTGGCATCGAGCCATCAAATTTCAGTAACCGGTCAATAGCCCAAATCTTGAAGATTTCAATGGTGTGCCTCGAAAAGAAATCTCTTAGCGCAATGTAGCGATAAGAATAAATGTGTGCCGCACATCTATGTACTTTTCTCTATGTACAGCTTCTCATTCAGACTACAAACAATCGTTTGATAGCACAAATCTCAAAGATTTCGATGACGTGCTTTGTCCTCAAAAAAGAATTCTTAGTACATTGTTACAGAAAGCATATTGGGTTCGCACTCGGAGAGCATCGCACGCCACATGTGAATTGTGCTGCGCGATCGACACGGAACGAAGTGAACCTAATATACTTTTGAATGTGACGATGTAGTAAAAAGTTCTTTTCGATAATCAACCATATTAAATGGATTACTGATAGTTGTGCTCTTGAATAGTTGTTGACAGTCTGAATGAAATGAATGTGTTCAGCGAAAGATGTTTGAGTGTGAAATAAATTTCAATCTCAGTATTACAGCATAATACAAAAGTCATTTGATAAACAAACTAGGCCGTATAAATTTCCGAAATTCAAGCTATCGATTGATTACTAACTGTCGAAAAAGAAAAAGAAATACGCCTTTTGAATGTGGGGGCGATAGGTGAAAAGTATTGATGAGCTATTCTTTGCTTTCCGATTTTCAGTTACTATTATAACTTTTAAGTAATGTATATAATAAAATGTATCAAAACTGATAGATTTATATTATTATATTCTTTTTACAAATCTTTACAATTGGCAAAATGCCAACATCACTGTTATTGCGCAGTAAAAGAAAGCATTTTATTCGAACATAAACGTTATATTTGTATAAAAAGCATGCAAATGCGTAGGAAAACTCGTGAAGTGATGAAATACCTTAGGTATCTCTAGATTAGCAGTAGGCGGTCAAATAAAATGATTTCCGATTGTTTATTGAAACTCAATATCTATCAGCAGAAATGAGGGTTCAATATCGATAACGACTGCCCCGCCACACCGTAGACGGTTGGCTGTTGACAGATAAAGTGTTGTAGCGTAGAAAGAGTGGAGTGCAAAGTGAGTGTCGGTGGTGCGACGGTTTGCCACATGCTCACACACACACATACACACACACACACTTCTTACCTCGCTGTCGCTCATCGAAGTCTGCAAAGCTTCCATCTCAGTGATCGACAAATTGGCATGTGGGATGGAGTATACCGGCACTACTTCATAGTTCGGGATGGCAGTGAAAGCATCAAGTTCGCTAGATATTCCTTCATATCAGGAAAATCAATTGATATGTACAAATGTGAAAAAAATCACATTGCGAGCTTTATGGATTCTATCTTAGTCCATGCACAAGGTTACACACCTCTTTGTGCAGTGGCTAGAAGTAGTATTTATAGCTTGCTTTTTCTGAGCGATAACATAGATAGTCAAAGCACTTGTTTCCTAATGAGTTTGTCCGAGATCGCTACAAAAAAGCATTCTCTTTCGCACTAATCTCGGCGGTTTCGTCTTCTTTACATCCACAAACATTCCGGTCTATTACTCAAAGCAGCTGTTTTTTCTTGCGATGGTCTGTGCTCGTTATAGTCGCGTTTAGTCAAATCAGGTGGGGTGGGGTGATGCATTGTACGAATGAGCGAGCCTCACTCAGCATTGCCAATGCGAAAGTCTTAGTCGGTTCTTGCGAACCGATGAATCGTATGTTAGTAAACTGCAATAGGTTTGGAAACTTGGACGGAGAAAAAATAATGAATTCTCAAGGGCGAATGAAGATAGTTGCTTCCATACATCATCTGAAATCTGCAAACGTTGCATAGCTAGACTAATGTATCGAGAGATATGCAATACACACAAAGATATACAGTGTTATTACATTTCTCTGCCAAAAGCGATCAGCATGTGGTATAAGCAATTTTATTATGCATAGCGGACGGTTCTACTACAGTGTGCCTTACAATTCCTAAAAAGAAAGTACTAGCATACTCAAATAGGAAACATGTTTACAAAGATATTCTGTCCTGATGCAGCAGCATGTAGGCTACACTTTTATCAGATAATGCCCTTAACCATTCCACATAACGTAGAGGTGGAAAGACGCCTATTTTCTCTCATACTGAATTGCCGAAATCTAAGAAAAAATTGAAGTAGTGCATTGTCACTTTCAATCAAGCCTGGCACCTCTGTGGAATGGAAAGCTTGGTGAGCTTGAAACGGAGAATCGAACCAAGAACTATGTGTGTCTGCAGAGTATCTACAGTCGCTTTGCCGGAACGATTACTTGGCTAGCAGGAATGTAGTTGCCAAATGGTTGAAAATGATTACCGAACAACAAAAAATACTGTTAATAGTTCTTGCAGACATTCATAATATCGCAATTGATACTGTGTGCACCGTGGCATCAAACAAAAACACGAAGTTCACCATAAATAGCATTCATGACAAACAAGTGATGCCGTAAGTGTGTACAGTGAATACGCAACAACACTGCTAATTAGAAGTAACAGTATAAAAGCTGGTGACTTTGCGTTTATTACTTTTATGACCTGAGTCATCTTGTTCTCCTTGGCTGCTTTCCCTCTTTTCTGTCTCAATTATCACCAAACCTTTCAGCACTGTTGTTTCGATAATGTCAAAAAGGACTACAGTTATGCTGAACGGCTCCTTCCATGAGTCGTGCGCACAGCATCACACTAACACCTAATTTTTGTAATAGTTGTGTTTGAATTTTCATCGAAATGTCCAAGGTCTTCACAATAGGTAATCACTGACCACTTTGCATCCGATAACACTTCATTCCGACGAAGCCTCCACTAACGATGAGGGAGCCATTCTCTAGCTGAGGCTTAGTATGATAGTGAACGTCTTGGCTTTTACAGCAATTGTCGATTCACGAAGTTTCTTTTTTTTTCTCCATTTGGAGGTAAACCGCTCACAGAACATATATGATTGCTGAGAAACGGAATTCGAAGCGTTAGTTCGGCGGCTCGTTGCGAGCAGAGTATTAGCTAGTTCGCTCCTGCATGGCAATCACCAAACTTCCTATTCATTTGTGCATCAGAAATAATTACGAGAATAATCCGGGTTTACATCAGTCGGCCGATTCTCTTCGATGTACCCTGGCACGGTGAATTGACATTCTGGAAAAAGCTGTCTTGAAGAGCATCCAACGAGTTTCATGAAGATGATTGAAATCCGCAGCTGTATCGGCAACCACACGAAGATCGAAAGACCATTGTGGAAGAAAGATGAACGGAACAGTGTAGACATAGACTACTATCGATGTAGGAAGAGTATTAAGCTTTACTGCGTTAAATTGCATAGCCGATACATAGTATAGTGCTGTGCCATTCACTCAATGTTCAGCATATCGAAAGAAGTTTGATGTGAAAATATACGAACAATGTACAATCATATTTATACGGAAATTTATATATAACTCTTCAGCCGAAACCTAAGAAAGAGTCATTAAAACCCCCAAATTTCAAAAAACATTGGTTTCAGGAGATGATTGTCTTCAAGTTCTTGCCACGAATCATAACCATTGTCGTCGCTACTACAGGTTTCTTTGAACTGTCATCGCTATGGATACCGTTAATAGTCATAATTCCTTATAACAGCGATTAGGTCCACCATACCCACAGAGCTTCCGTTCTTACCGACGTACTGAAGATAAACTTGATCACTCATCTTAAACAAAAGAAGCCTGCTAAAAAGCTCAATGAAAAAAACAGTGCGCATCTTACATAAATGTTCAATTCTAGCTTTTTTGTGAAACTCACTCGACTGTCGCACGGTATATCTAAAACTAGTTAGCTACGACATCTGAGCTCTTCACATATACTTCCCTAGCTCACGAACTTGCAAATCACCGGAATATATAGAATATATAGCTACAAAATAAGCGAGACCACAAGCGTGAATGTGTAACCGTAAACCACCTATAGACTTCCATTTTTCAAAAATATCTTATCGTCGTCACTATTGCGCGATTCTCATCGTCACCAAGAACGTACCACATACCCACCCATTGCAACTGACTAATTCCCATGACAGGAATACATTATTAGAGCTTTTATGCTGGATGTCCAAGTAACACCACAGATACTTCTAGCTCGAAATAATTGAAATTTCAGGCTCCTATGACGGGTTCAGTACACAACCTAATGTTGGAAGTAACACTGCATCCGGAATGGATATTTCAACACCTTTTAGCGGATACAGTACAGAGCCACATGGTAGAAAAAGCACTAGATTTCGTCGTCCATTATGGGATCGCGATTCCTCGGACTTTAACGGTGTATATTTACTCAGTTGGCAAATTATAACCAAGTGAAGCTGAACTCCTCTGGAAATTGCAGAGTTCCGCACATTTCCGTTCGATGGAATACCTAGACACCCTATTACCGGATTTCCTCTTCCGGGAGGAAATCCTGGATCCACAGACTCCAGTGGTATATATCTTACTCATTCTATGCATAAATGATCATGTGAATCTAAATCTCGCGGGAATTGCAGTGTTCGACTCCGTGATTCGTAATTTGAATGATCTTATCACCAGACTTCCTCGCCCGTGGGGAAATGGTGAATCCTCCTACTCCAGAGGTATATAATTAACTCAAATCAAGAGAAAGATGACCGGCTGAAATTGAATCCTCTGGAAATTGCAGATGTCAGCACAACACAAGGTGGAAATAGTATCTACACTGTATCTGATTTTCCGTTGGAAACCACCACAGACTACAGCCGTATAAATTTTGCTCATTTTGCAGAAAAAGTCCCCTGGAGGTTGAAAACATATAAAATTTACAGATTCCGACACAACACGACACCGTGGAACCACTGGATCTGATTTTCCAATGGAAACTACTGAAGACTCTAGCGGTATATATTTTACTCAGTTTGCAATAAAATTACCTTGTGAGGTTAAACTCATGTAAAAATTGCAGATTTCGACACTAGCCGACAAAGTGGGACGATTGTATCTGATCTTCCGTTGGAAACTACAGCACACTCCAGCGGGCACATATTTTACTCATTTTGTGGAAAATTTCCAGACAAAGTTAAAATCCTTTATAAATTGCAGATTCCCGCACAAACGGCATAAGGTAGAAATACATTCTACACTACGCGAGATTATTACTGATATTGGAAACCTTCATAACCCTGAACGGTCAGTATATTTCTCTTTAAGTATAGGCTGAAGTAGGACTTCTGCGGTAAGCAGCATTTCTCCACATTTGCCATCAAAACCACAGCAAAATGTGCAAATTTAATTCAGTTGTGATGCGACTAAACATCCATGATATCGGTCATTTTCAGCTTGTCATTAGCGCATGGGTTTCATTGCTACACGATATTTATTCAACAGTGCAGTGTGTTAGACTCTGCTATCAAGAAATGAAACGTGTCGCATTAATAAAGAATGACTGTGAGATAAAGTTTTTTCGTGCAACTTTTTTCACCAACGAGATATCAGAGCATAATTGTTACTGTGGAGAAAAAGGACTATGTATTTTACCTTAAACATTCGCAAACCGAAAATAGCCTGAGAATGCGTCGGTTCACTCAGTGTTAAATATCCACTTAAACACAAAAAGCCGTAAAAATTGCGTGTATAATGAACTTTATAGACATTGATAATGTTGTTGTAAAAACAGGGCGCTCAAGGTCTTTGAGCCAACTCCTCACCGTTTTCTGATCTGAGTGAGTTTACAAAGCAATTCCATGATCGGAACTTTATTTTACTCGGCACTTATGAGAACAGATTAGAGATTGAAGTAAAAAGTTGGAAAAATGTGGTTTGGGCCACGGCTTAAATTTAATTGGTTTTTGTGCCAGTTCGTGCTCTTTGAGTTAGCTTAGCTTAATAGTAATTTGCTGACAGCCACTGAAATGGAGAAAATGATTGCTGAGAGAAGACAGAGCGAAGACTTCATAGAGTGGACGAAAACTTAGGGAGCCCCTCCAAAAGTTATTCGCAATTCTAGAGCCACCCAGGTTTCCAGTTTCGTTTGATCCGCAGTACTCTTGGATCATGAGACATGAAAAATCGAGGTATGTAACCTTTTGTTTAAAAAAAAGTTAGGAAGGCTCTCATCAAGAGCACAGTAGCTAAGTGATGAATGGTCATTATTCTTTTGTTTTACACAAACCGATGTCGTTAGATGTGGCTTTCCCGGTTTTCTTGTAAGCAGCTTCATTCTGATAATCGCAGTTTACCTGAGGTCTTCAAATTTTCGAGATCCCAATGGAGGTTTATTCGTGCTTGAGGAATTACTCCCTTCGTCTTCCCGACGTGAATATAGTGCTTGTCAGTGAACAAGATATGGTCCCTCATTGATGTGGCCTTCGCATAGAAAACTGGAAAATTTTAGGACACGTGAGGGTTCTTTCTACTAAAAAACACCTTTATAAAAGGTTTTCAACGACATATCATTTCTTCTAATCACAAATTGTCTCCAGCGTATGCATTTAACTACATGCATTTACAAGTAGCAATACAACCCTGCTACTTCAAGTAACGGTTTATTTACTCAGAATATGAAACATGATCTTAAATCCCTTGCTACGGTGTGATAGGAAGTTAGTTCAGAAAAACAAGCAATTTCCAGAACCTTACCTTTCAAGCTATCGAATGACTACCAAAACTATACTGAAAGCTAAGCATAAGCGATGACGAACCACGCAAACGCTTCGGAGGCGAAGCATAATTTTTCTTTGCCGTTACTACGGTGCTATTAAAAGCGTTTCATGGATTTAATTTAGATTAACTTTGTAAATAATATTACCGCTCTTCTAGTTATTAAATAACTATTGAAATTTCGATGAAAAAACCTTGTTTGGCGAAAAATCCAAGCAAAGGAAAGTGCAAAATACACTAGGTATTTCGAAAAAATAGCACGCTATTTTTTCCTCATTGCTGAAGCTCACTGAAGAAGCGTTTTGGAAAATTAAGCAAATTATCAGAACCGCACCTTTTCCGCTATCGAATAACTACTTAAGGTGTGAAAATTCTGTGCTCGACGAAAAAACGAAAAGGCGCGGGTACCACTCATGGTCGCAAAAGTGTTAAACTTCTATGGATAGGTGGTAAACACGCAGTAATCTGGAAAGCTTAATGAGAATCATAGAAATTCTACCCAATGACTTATGTAGCCAATTGGTTCGGAACCGCTTGCACGACCGTTTATGTAAGACAGACAATTGCGTAGTATGCCCTATTGGTAAAGACGGGAGATTACGTGAGTTTGGGTACAATATACTAGATCTCTTGCACGACATGCGGTGAAGAAAACATTGGCGAGAAGGGAAGACCACTTTGGATAAGCATCAGTAAACATCTAGACCGGAAAGCCAACAGCAGAAAAAGTAAGCCTTTAGGGGCACATAGGGTAGAAAAACACGACGATGCGGACTTTGGTGTGGTAGTAAGAATCCTAGGGCAAGAATCAAAAACGTCCGGTTTTCTCTCTCCTATAAGAATTAAGGATGTGGGGTCTTTCAAATTAACCAAACTGCCGAATCATCTTGCATTGAAATCATGACGCATGCGAAATATTAACCTAACAACCAGATAAGGTATGAGATATTACGTCTGGTCTCTGATGAAGGCTCATGTGAAATCCGCATGTTCCATGTCCAGTGTCAAGATAGCCACGACAAAACGTGCTCATATGAAGATCAAACGGACATAAAAGTTAGTACCCATGGGACAACAGCACGAAGTTCTCTTTGTAATTTAATAAAGGTCCCGATTTCTAAGGTACAAAGTAATCAAAAAATCAATGAGAGTTATCGATGAAGTGAGATCGCATACAACGAACACCACTATTTTTCGACAAACCATTCATTGTTCTCTAATATTCAAATACTATAATGAATTCTGTCTGATATATGGAATGAGAGTATATTGGAACTGAAAAATTTGTGCAATAATATTTGATTTCAGCAGGAAATGCTAATTTGATTGATTATCCGACTTTTCATTCATTTGCAGCTATAACAATGACGGCTCACTGTCAACCTAAGAAATAAATCTAAATGCATCCCTTTAGCAAATATATAGCTTCTCCATTCAAGATGTGGGCTATAAAGGAAGGATTAACGTTATTCCTACAAATAACCGTATTGAAGTTTCTTCTATCATATTTGATCATTTACCGGCGGCGAAACCCCGTTTATCATAAATCCAAGTATAATGATGCCTCATATTTTGCACCATATCCCAGACCAATTTTTGTCAATCTGAGCCAGGCACAAACTCGTCCGTGTAAGAATAGATGCGGCCGATCTACATATTAACTAGTGGACCGGAAAACATCAAAGCAATGAGCATTCAGAAGTAGTTGATGACTGTGCTATTTAACTCTAACATAGCAAGATTTAAACGCTTTGCTTATGAGGGTATTTGGCAGAGCAGTTCATAGGTCAATTTGACTCTTTCAAGCTCGACAAAAGGCGAGACTGCCTAAACGTAAGCCACCTCACCAGTCTATATTGCACTGTATAAATCGTTTCTCAACAACCGCTTTACAAGAAAAATTTTTTTAAAGCGTTAGAAAAAAAAATGTTGCTAGCAAAAAGGTCCCATTTATTGTCAGAAATAAATAAATGCTCACATGATCATTTCAGTTATCTTTTTGTACTTCAGTTATTAAATAGTACGTTACAGACTTTTCAGTTTCCGTAAAGTCCAATTTTATATAGTACATAAAGCTCATCAAAATACTTACATATTAGTTGCCCATTGATATACATCCAATAATAGGTAAACCTTGAAAGTCGTACGGGATGTGAACCTGCATTTCATACTTTCCGGAGGTACGTGCTAAAAAGGGTGAAATACGAGTTCGAATCCCGTCTGAAGTTCAAAGTTTTGCACACTACTCAACATTATTGGATATATCGTAGTAACATCATACCATCCCAAAAAAGCAGCTGAGTATAACGAAGCTGAAGATGATACTGCACATCGCGTGCTGATCAAAAACTCTCGTTATTTTTTAAAAATTCAATGTATTTTTGAAGTCAAAACCACTACTGATTTAAAGAACAGATCTTTTTCTATCGCTCTACGGTAACAACTTGTATTACCTTGTAGGTATCGCGGCGATTTTGATACTAAAGATGTGCACCAAATTTACATCTTCGACGTAATTCTTATTAGTTTACTACTTTCAATACAAATTCCTGTACTACGTCCCCTTTCCACCTCTCCATCACTTCAATGTGACATTAATTCTCCGCATACTACAATAAATGTACTGATAGTAGAAGTAGTGATATAAATCATGCCCAGACAAATATTTCAAGAAAAAAGTCTTGCTATGGCTCACGATAGAGGTTGTAATATTCTGCTCGAGCGCTTGTTGACAAACACTGACAACAATGGCAACAACAGGTCTATGATGAAGCCGATTATAGCAGAGGAAACAGTGTACTCTTCACAGATGCCACTCTCGGTTAGTGACTTGCTCGGTGAGGAACAATGTTGCTAAAAAAAACGAGAGTAATCGACGAGTTCTTTAGTAAGTACTAACTCTGAGAACCTACTCTTGATGAGCGACGAGCAGATGTTCAAGGCGATGTAACGTGTAGTCAGCCAGTCGACTTCTACGAACTATGCTTGACCGATCTTACATCATTGTCTATCTACAAAACAATGATATACGCAGGTAGAAACATAACTTTTCACTCATTCCAATCATTCACTCACCAACTTTTTGAAGATTTTATAAAGCCGCTAGTTGTCCAAATCGTGAGAAGAAATGTGCCTAAATGAAGTTTCAAATGGAAGGTCATGAATATCAAAAAGTGAGTACAGATTCGCGTATTGAAATCACGATTTTTCAAGCTATCGATCAACTACAGAAACCACTGACAATTTAGGAAAATATGTAAAATAATAAAGGATAAAAGATAAGGCTCTTCGCGTTGATCATTCCCTGGTTAATGCACCATGCATTGGTTCTCAATTTTCAACTCCTTTTGAGGTGATTGATTGCATATCTGGCCTTTACAATAACTCTTGGTGGCATAGCATTGCATTGACTCATTGCTGCTTGTTCTTCCAGACAAGTTTGCGGCCAGTCTGGTACTAGTTTACCGATCCTGAGGGATACATGGCTTGGTGAGCCATGAGCGCGAGATTGAACTTTGGCCCTGTGTGCCACACAGAGCACTTCTAACCACTGCGCCATATGAGCTTCAATAATAGCTGGAGGCGAGTTCCCGTCACATAACGCGGCCTTTCCTCTGAAAAATGCAATGTTTAGGTAACATTAGCGTTGGTTTTACTGGAATTATTTGTACAAAAGTTTCCTTGGTGATATTTCATCATTGTTTGAGGACAATGTTCCTTTTGAATCTATATTATGCCAAATTTGCATTAGAGCGCGCACCAATCATTGTAACCTGAACGGACCGCTCAGCTGCGGGTCAAAATGATCCTTATCGTCCGCAAAGGATTAGTTTAAGTTCTTACAGTTGTTTAATAGCTTAATAAGAAGCATTTCTGTACTAAGCTTAGTTGGTGAAACGGCCTTCATACTACGTCTTACTGACAAAAGAAAAGGATGATGTCCTGCGATTTCTTATGTTTGACTTCTTTTCGCTGATTTGGTATACCATGGAGAACTGAGGGATAAACAAAACTCTTAGGTCAGGACAAATAATTGTGAGTTATATCAATCTGAGCGTGGTCTTGAGTAACCACTCGAAAGAAACATCATAATATTATGAAAAATACCAGCCAAGAGCAACCGAGTGTCACACACTGCCGATCAGGTGATTGTCCACTTGAAGGCAGTTGTGTAAATCGCTCCTCGTCGCCTACCTCTTCATAGGTGGGCGTAGGGATACCCGAAAGGATTGGTTAAAGACGAGGGGCACGCCTGACTGACAAAGCTTCAAGGCCGAAACACGTGTATCTGGCTGTACAAGAGCCCACAACAGACCACATAACATGCTGGCTCAATTGATAATTATGAGGTATATATGATTTTGAGCGTAGACCTAAGAAAACACTCCAAATGAGCGGGATAAGCAAAAACTTGACCTCAGACGGGAGTTGAAACCAGCGTTTTGTCCATATCGGGGACGTTTTGCTTTTGGAGTGTAGTGATTCAACTTCACAGCGGATTTTTCGGTATTATATGATGAAATTTCTATTTAAAACTTTGTAGCTAGGAAAAATAAAGTGCCGAAACAACCCGTGTTTATTGGCTTCTTCCCACAGAGTTTTTTTTTGCCAGATTATAAGTGTTAATTCGATAGTTTCAGAGCTAGACATTTTAATAATGGCTGTGGTTTAATAACGACACCTTCAAAGTATATCCTATCAAAAAGCTCCAGAATTGAGCAAGAGAACGTCCTGCCTGGGAAACGTTAAGAGCCTGAGGATGTAGTGAAGAGGACAAATAGCGTCCAAGTCCATGCCCACCTTTTCGACTCGACGATTATCTCTGCCCTAACGTATGCAGCAGAAACCTGGTCGCTACGTGAGCATATGAGGGATCATTTGGCGTTATTGAACGCGCAGTCGTGAGGTCGATGCTAGGAGTGTCCCGTATCTTGCAAATGAAAGAAAGTATCCGAAGTTGCGACCTACGTCAACGATCGAATATCAAAGACGCCATCCTACACGCTAGGATATCGATATAAGGTGGGCCGTACACGTGATTCGCTTCAACGGCAACCGATGAACGAGCGCCGTTACTGTCTGGGTTACTTATGATATCAAACACTTTACAGGAAGACTACCGACCCGATGGACCGATTTTTTCACGAAAAAGCTAGAAGAAAATATGATGTTCAGCAAATCTTTAAAGCGAGTGGGACCCACTGGCCCACTCTTGCATGCGATAGGGAGAAATGGAAGTGTTGCTGGTACTCCCTCAAGTCACTTGACGATCAACGGGACTACAGGTGATACAGGTGAAAGAATAAAGGATTAAGTTCTTGGCGTACATCAATCCCTGAAAGATGCGCCATGCATTTCTCTTCAGTTTTCAGTTTGTTAGAGTGATTGAATGCACATGTGGCCCATACAATGACTGGCGCTTGCCTCCTGCTGTAGTGAGTCAGTGCTGCTTATCCTTCCGAACACTGTGACCAGTCTGGTACCACTTTAGCGACCTCGGAGGGATGGATGGTTTGGTGAGCCATGAGCGCGAGATCTAACCATCGACCCTGTGTGGGACGCAGAGCAGCGCTAACAACCACTGCGCCATATGTTCTCCTTTTTTAGTATTGTGTATCAAGATTTCGATCCAAAACAACTAATACGTTACAGCAAAAGGGTTACTGGAGGGACTTCCTTTCCTTAACACAATAATGCAATAAGAGCGAGTGTATCTATTACACTAGCTTCGAGATTACTAAATCAAATATGTACAAAACTCAGAGCCTTTCGTCATTCTCTGACAGGCGCGACTAAAGCTCATAAGATTGCACACTTAATAAAGGGAACGTTCAAAAGATTCAAAAGCCAAAGAACGTTGACAGCGTACATTTGAGAACAATAACCGAAGCTTATCCTCTCAAGACTATGTGAGTTGTAGCAGATAAACTCGGAGTCAACTAATCTACAGTCGTTCACCGTCTGAAACAGATTGGAAAGGCAAAAAAGTTGATGCACAAGCGCACTGATTGCGCACTGAGTAGAGCTGAGTGATCTTTCGCCTTGTTCGCTCAGCCACCAGATCCCCTTCGCATATGATAAAGCAGTAAGAATCAATGAACCAAAAAGGTATCCGCGCAGTTCAATGTTCTTTGTTTCCCACAACATCTTCAGCAATCTCGAAAATTTCACAAGCTTCTCGCCTCCCGCTTAAGTCTGGAGATAAGTCATTCACCATGGTAACTTTACAGCCTTTACGGAAGTAGTGGACCATTTAGAATTATCCACCACGTTGAACTTGGCTGAAGAATACGGAAAAACTCCGTTCTTTATAAACAGGTTCTCATGAGATTGGTCAATAGTTCAGCTTTCCACCGTCATAGTTCGACAACATTCGTTCTGCCTGGCTGGTTTTTTGCTTCTACGAAAAAGATATAGTCAAGAAAGCAAGAATAGTGTAACTGCTAATCATTGTTTCTTACTCTCATGTGAATCCTAAATAATTCTCTAAATCCATTGCCTTATCTGAGCTCTCTTTCTATGCCGATGATGTTACCGTTTTGGTAGATGATGTTTTGATTGTGGTATCTTTGTGTATTTCACATGAAGCCTTTGCGTATTGAATATGATTTCTCTAGCAGTCCAGAGTTTCTATAATCGTAGCATTGGATTCCTTTCGATATCATGTTTGCTCACGTAGATGTCGTTCTTTTACTGTTATATGAACCCTATTTTAAATTGCTTGATTGACAAATCATAAGCAGATTGGACGATAGTCGCCGATCTCGTAAAGATCTTCCGTTTTAGGTAATAAGGCGATCTTGCTGGCCTTCCTTCAAACAGGAACCTAACGTTCTGTCAAATAACTCATGAAAATCGTATTAATAAAATCTGATGTTATTTGTATGGAAATTAGTGTCAGATGAATATATATCGCAGCGTCAAAACTCTAGAATACACACTAATAATTTTTTCGACTTTTCTTTAGGCAAAGCAGAACATCCAGAACTCTGAATCAGCAAATCGGAGCGCAGTCTCCTTGTTAAAGACGAAGTTCTTGGAAACGGATTCATTTCGTCAATGCTTCCACGTCTTTCGTCTTCTTAGAAGCCGATTGGTCCAAGCTGCTGTTCCACAATCGTTTGTCCTCGTGGTCACCTTCGTTGTCTTTCGAGTCCAGTTTTCGGAGGAGCACTGCTCGAATAAGAACCTCACCCGGTAATGTTCCTTTTGTACAGGACGCTTGTCGATGATACTGATCGCCAATGATGATTTTTATGATTGATTGACATCTTAATTTATGACTGATCAGCATCCAAAGGTAAACAGGAATTGATTATTGGTTTAACCAAGTTCCGTGTGAGCCAGCAAAGGCACCAACATTTTGGAGGGAAAATCAGGAAACCGACTATCACTCACCTTTCAAAAATAATCAGTATCATTCTACGAACTACCCTTCCTTAATGCTTCGCAAGGCCGCTCAATTGCCGCTTTCTAGAACGGTTCCAAAATTCCACCGGCTTTACCTTACTCAGAGTCCAGACGCGCTGTATCATATCATATTATATCAGATTGGTCAGTTAATAAGATAAAAATGCACCATGCTGCGCCATGAAAAAGGGTAAAACTCTTGGCGTAGACGAATCTCTGAGCATTGCGCCTTGCATTTATCTTCAATTTTCAACTTTGCATGAGGTAATTGAATGCATACCTGGCCTTAACAATGACTCGCGGTGCGTACCGTTGTATCTAGTCAGTGATGCATATCCTCGCAGACAAATCAGAGACCAGTCTGGTATCAAGTTACCGACCTCGGAGGGATAGATGGCTTGGTGAGCCATGAACACAAGGTTGAACCATCGACCTTGTGTGCGACGCAATAAGCACTGCCACCACATGCGCTCACTGTCTGTTCGTATATTACAAGCATTCCCATGTACGTATGTAACGGTAACGATTTCGACGCGTCTGTGACAATCCTGAAGCACGAATCAAAAACATCAGCATTAGAGGCTCTAGAGTTTTATAAACAGATTGCAAATATTCATTAATCAATAAAAGTTTCACTTTTTGAAATCTCGCTCTAACAATATACAGTCTGATAGCATATCTTGATGATTTCGTGAGATCTGATGTAGCACTTATACAGTGCTAGACACATGTCTTGACATTACAGCCCCAGTAGTAGCACGGTACCTTCTTGCTCAGCCAATCCCTTGCAAGGGAGTATAACCCTTTCAACTCAGGAAAAAAAACCAGCGCCGAATTATGTTAAATGATCGCATGTCAACCAATGAGCGTAGAAGGATTTAATCAGCCGTGCGATGATTTTTAATAATTCTGTGTCGAATCCTTGAAAAGTAGAGCTTACATCGCCCTGCAAGAGGTTGACTGAACCGCGAAGCAGCGTGCTACTAGGCTGCAATGCCGAAACGTGTCTAGGTATAAGTGCCGTTACAGGCTTCATAAAAAGTCCAAGATATGTTATCGGATTATATAATTTGGGATTGATTTTTGTACTGGATTTTCACTATAAGTAGGTAGAAACTGAGACTCACACAGCAACAATGAACAGATGTATGGCTATGTTCCTTGTGGTCGCATAGTCGATCAAGTAAAGTGCCTCACTGTACAATAAACGAGCGTCACCCAGCATCACCGATATTGATAGTTCAATTGGTTTTTGTGGCAAGACTGAGGAGTCTTGCGTTGATATATTGCAGTAATTCTGAGCATTACGGCGGAGGATCGAAGAGTAGATGTCTAAACACAGATGGAGATGACAGTACCTGAACAATATTTGAATTCTGCAAACATACCAATCAAAAACTCGTATATCCACGGATACAATACATGCAACGGTATGCAGTGTTACTGGATTAATCTATCAAAAGCGGCCAGCATGTGGTATAATAGATATAACATGGTTATGCCCAGCAGACGGTGATATTCGAGAGTGCCTTACAATTTTGTACATGAAGTACTTGCATACTTGAAATAGAGAAACATGTTTACATAGTCAGTCTTTCCTGAAGCAGAGAGATGGAGAGCAGAATTCAGTTGAAATCGCCGTTGAACATTTAAAATATCTCAGAGATGATAAGGTGCCTAATCATCCTCGCAATATTCTGCTGAAGCTTGCGAATGTGTCAAATCAGTACATTATCATTACAAACAAAGTGTGATCCCGATAGAATGGACAGCTTGATGAGCGTGGGACGGAGAAGCGAACCAAGATTTATATGTGTACCGCAGAGTATCTTTAATCAATTTGCTACATCAAAGTTGGATAATATGGATGTAAGCCTTGAGGATAAGACTGCTTACGAATAGAAAAAATAACATTGATAATCTTTATATATATTTGTTATATTTATAGTATCGCAATTGATTTTGAAATACACCGTGGCTTTGAACAAAACACGATTCAACCACCAATGGCATTCATGACAAACAAGTTATCCCATAAATGCTCAAACTGAATCCGCATCAGCACTGTTTATTAAAAACGACAATATAAAATCTGGAGATACTTAGCTCACTAGACTTTATGATTTGACTCATTGTTTATCATATTACTGCATTTCCTTTTCTTTTCCTCTTTCGATTTACATCAAACCCTCCAAGGCACTGTTTTGTAGGATGTTTAGAAAGAACCATTTTCATGCTTGAATGGCCGTTTTCCATGAATTATGCACACAGTGCCACAGTTACCTCTTGATTCTCGTTCTACTAATGGTATTTGATTATTTTATTGAAACGTTCACAGATCTTCTTAGTTCTGCCATCCATTACGAGCAATGCGCTAGTTAGTTCAAAGACATTGTAAGTACCCTACTCCCTTGCGCACCAAAGATAAGTACCAGGATGGCCTGGGCTTAACTCAGTCGTCCACTTCCCTTGGAAGTGCTCTATGTCGGTAATACAGAATTTCACAAGGAGCCGTCTCGAAAAGTATCTAATGTGATTCATAGAGAAGACTGAAATTCACAGGAGCGTCCGCAGTCACACAGATATCGCATTTGTGGAAGACGGATGAAGAAAAACGAAAGAATGCAAGGATCTACTATTCGCACAAATTATCTGATGGAGGGATGGTGCAGACATAGTCTATTATCGATGTGTGGAAAGTATAGCTACATTCCACGTATTCTACACGCAGGCACAGATACTGCGGGACTCAGTCAATGTTCAGATTACGATGGACGTTTGTTGTGGAAAACCGCGAATGATTTACAGCCATATTATCTCCAAAATTTATTTATTGATTGTTCTGCCACCAGTTTAGAAAGAATTTGAAAAACTTGTATTCTTGAAGACTTTCTGATTTCAGGAAATGATCGTCATCATGTATTTCCTACAAATCACAACCATTTTCGTTACTAAAACAGGTTTTTTTTTAAGTTTACCTCACTGTGAATACCGTTAATATCTACAACTCTGCAAACCATCGTTTGAGTCCACTATACCAAGAGAGCTTCTATTCGTCCTGAAGTATCAGAAAAAAATTTGTTACTCATTACAACACAAAGCTAGTCTGCTGAAAAGCTCTAAAAAAGCAGTGAGCATCTTTTATATGATGAATATTTCTACCGCTTCTGTGAGACTCATTGAATTGTCGCACAGCATGCCCACAAATTGTGTGCTATAACACCTAGCCCTTTCCCATGCACTTTTCTAATCATGATTATGTGAATTACCCGATCGAATGCTCGATACCAACAACAAGTGTGATCGTATGACCGTCTGTATGTGGATGATCTGTACTGATCACAGTTCGAACAAGACAAAGAACCACGAGTTCTCCATTTTTTGAGAATAACTCATTCTCGGTACTAATGAGCAACCACTCACCGTCATCGGTGAGTGTAGCACGTGGCTGGGTCACTTAGTAGCAATTGAACCCGACCGCCTTTGTCCATACTGTATCATCGCAACTGATTGATTTCTATAACAGGAACACAAAGTTAAAACTCCTTGAACTAAAAATAACCAACTAATACCACAGATTTTACTATTTCGAATCACAATTGAATTTTCAGAATCCTATAATTGGTACCGTACACAACCATATGGTGGAAGTAACACCGCATTCTCCAGTTTGCCATGGGGTCGCGAATCTTCAGACTCTAAAGGTATTTATTCTACTCATTTTGCGGAAAAAAGACTGAGTGAACTGAATTCCTCCGGAAATTGCAGAGTTCCTTACAATGCCATATGGTGGAAGCAACACCGGATTCCCTAGTTTGTCATGGGGTAGCGAATCATCAGACTCTAATGGTATATATTTTGCTCATTTTGCGGAAAAAAGACTCAGTGAACAGAATTCCTCAGGAAATTTCAGAGTTCCACACAATGCCATATGGTGGAAGCAACACCGGATTTCCTAGTTCGCCATCGGATCGCGAATCTTCAGACTATGACGGTATATATTTTGCTTATTTTGCAAAAAAAAAGACTGAGTGAACTGAATTCCTCAGGAAATTTCAGAGTTCCACACAATGCCTTATGGTGGAAGCAACACCGGATTCCTAGTTCGCCATCGGATCGCGAATCTTCAGACTATGACGGTATATATTTTGCTTATTTTGCAAAAAAAAAGATTGAGTGAACTGAATTCCTTCGGAAATTGCAGAGCTCCTTACAATGCCATATGGTGGAAGCAACACCGGATTCCCTAGTTTGTCATGGGGTAGCGAATCATCAGACTCTAATGGTATATATTTTGCTCATTTTGCGGAAAAAAGACTCAGTGAACAGAATTCCTCAGGAAATTTCAGAGTTCCACACAATGCCATATGGTGGAAGCAACACCGGATTTCCTAGTTCGCCATCGGATCGTGAATCTTCAGACTATGACGGTATATATTTTGCTCATTTTGCGGAAAAAAGACTCAGTGAACTGATTCCGGGAATTTGCAGAGTTCCACACACTACCATATGGTGGGAGTAGCACCGGATTCCCCAGTTCGCCATCAGATCGCGAATCATCAGACTATGATGGTATATATTTTGCTCATTTTGCAAAAAAAAAGACAGAGTGAACTGAATTCCTCAGGAAATTTCAGAGTTCCACACAATGCCATATGGTGAAAATAGCCTGTACACCAATACTCCTCGTTCACGGGAAAGTACTGAATCCTCAAGCTCCGGTATATTTTAGGTGATTCAATGAATTTAGGCGCTATGGAAATGAACACCACATCTGTTAATCAGAAATAGTTGAAACTGCGAAATTTTGGTTCGCCATTTGAGCATTTTCTTGGGAATATTTTAGTACACAACTCACCCATACTTGCTTTGAGATGATGTTGTGAGAACAAAGTCGCCTGCTACTCAAGCACGATTGTCGCATAGGGGAAGGTGCTCTTGAAGTGAGAGCAAGATTTGTGGAGCTTGGGCGATGACACTGCTGCAGAAAAGGCGGTCAGGAAGTGGTTCGCGAAGATCAAAGCTGGAGAGAGCAAACTGGATGACCAGTCGCGCTCGGCCCGTCCACGGAAAGCTTCATTAATTTTGCGCGTCTCTCCACTACTACTTTTTCCTATGCGCCGTCTGTGCATGAGCAAACGACTTATTCCTTAGCAGCTCAATCTAAAATCTAGTGTAGGTAAGTTGTATAGAAAAATGTTCGGAAGAAATCGCGCAATTAGGCGCTGCCACAGTCACGCAGTTTCAATTACTTCTGCCTAAGAAATTTGCTGTTTATTGCTCTATTGCCAAAACTTACGAAACATTTTAATAATTTACTGATTTTGTGAAAAAAATGACCGTGTGGAACTAACTCCTCTGGGATTGCAGTGCTCGACTCAATAATCCGTGGTGTAAGTGATTTCTTTGACAAACTTCCTCGCCCGTGGAGAAATAGTGGATCCTCAGACTCCAGCGGTACAAAATTCATTATTTTGTGAGAAATGACCGTGTAAAGCATTAATCTTTGGATATTGCAGAGTTCCAGTCATCGTCGTATTATGGAGACAGCCCCTACACGAGTACTCCTCATTGGCGGGGAAACATTGAGTCCTCAGACTCCCGTGGTATGTATTCTAATTATAGTAAAAAAAAAACAGCAAATAAAGTTGGATTCTTTTGAAAATTGCAGGTTTTCGCACAACGCCATGAGGTGAATGCTCCACATGGCATCACTAGTATTAGATTATCTCGTACCCTCCACGGTCAGTATATTTTCTCCCTAAATAAGGTTCCTCCTAAAAATAAGCACATTTAAAAGGGATAGCATTCCCCAATAAAAGTGGGCTTTTGTGGTGAACAGCATTACCTTTCCTTCACTTTTAAAACCACTGTAGGATGTGCAAATTTTTTCAAAACTGTGATGGAACCAAACATCCAAGATACTAACCATTTTCAAATCTTCATTAGCGCATGAGCTTTATTGCGACAAGATATGTAACCGACAGCGCAGTGTGGGTGACTCTATTATCAAGAAATAAAATTTGTTTAATTAAATAACGATGATTTCTGCATAGAATTTTTTCGTGTGGCTCTTCTCAAGAACGGAACAGTATAGCATAGTTGTTACTCTAGAAAAACGAAACTCTGTTTTACATTGAACATCCACAAACCGAAGAAGGCCTGAGTATACAGGCTTCCTTCTAGAGCCGTTGGCTAATCTGCGTTTTGCTTACTGTGAAATATCCACATGGATAGACACAAGAATTAGAAGTCGACTGAAACACACAAGAAAGTCGTAAAATTTACGTGCACAATGAAATTCAAAGGTATTGGTAGCGCGGGTGGATAAACAGAGCTCCTATTTCTCACCTTCGTTAAATGGCTGAGTTTACAAAGCAATTCTACTTCCCTCGATATGCTTTAGAAAATAACTTAGAGAGTGATGAAAAAAGTATAAAGCTTAAGTGAGTAGTATCAACCACAACTTCAGCTTAATTGGGATTCGTGCGGATTCGTGTTCCTTAGGTCATTTACCTGGATTAGTGATTTGTTGACAGCCACTGGTAGGTTAAATTACGGCTGAGAGAAAGGCAGAGCCAAGATCTTGATGGTGTGGTCAAAGTTAAGTGAACTCCTGTAAATAACCGCGACTTGAAGCTACCTCAGGTTCTGACTTTGCTCGCACTTCAGTACTCTTATAATAATGAGTCAAAAAAATAGTGATTATACAAAAAAAAACTCAAAAAAAAACTCACTCAAAGAATAGTGATGATAATAATAATATGAAAATATGAGGTATGAGATCATAATGGTTATGCGTTCCAGTATTCTTATGGTTAGAGTTGAAAAATAGTGATAACAATAATAATGGTGATAATAACAATAGAACTATTAATGCAACATGTCCTGAGAGGAAAGCAGCGCAATAGTGGTGTTGATCTTCATGACGAGTATGGTCATGTTTCAACGCCACACCAAGCTCATAAAGCCTCTCATCACACCAGACTCAATTAATCAGTACCGGAATCACTTGAGATCATTTCAGTTATTGCAGTCTTAATGAGAACGCTCTAGCCTAGCATTCGAGGACTTTATAAAGATTCAATCGACTCGACCAATATCCAACTAAATTTATGGAAAACATGACAATCTTCAACAAATAGCCAAACCCATACCCGAAAATGTTCGAAAACCCTTGTGGATGATGGATGCGAAGAAACAATTGAACTGAGGAGGTTTCGCTGTCTATACAATAGATGTGAAGGCAGTTATGTAAAAAGAAAAAAATACAAAGAGAGACAATGGAATTATACAATTTGTATACAATCGAGTTATCTGATGAGCCAACATTATTACACATGAAACAAAGCAGGTAGTGGACAACTCAAAACCATGGACAGTTTCAATAACTTATGAATATTTGTCGTATGACTGAGTAAATAATCATTTTCAGACAACTTTGTTCCATAGTTTTTTCGCCTAAATGAACAACTTGTCTTACAATTAGCCATTACTGAGAGTATGTACATGAATCAAAAATGTGAAAAAAGGAAGGTGTAATAAGTCTTATTTTACCCAAAACTAGCAGGAACTCTTTGATGATACCTTCATATTTTTTGACAGTTATTTAGCTATTCGATGCAATCCGTTGTAAGGTGATCGTGGTTAAGAGAAGAATGAGTACGTGTTGGTTATTTATATTGAACAGGTCGTCATATAATGAAAAGATGGAGAAATTGGGTTTGCTTTTCGTGAACATCATCAACATCGCCATGTTCAAGCTGTGATTGTATTTCTGAAATCTGTCTGACCTACCACTGATTCACTCTTACGCCATCATTACATCAAGTTATGCCTCCAATCGACGATTCACGCGCTGAATATATATAAAAGTATTTTGAGAGAATATTTCTGAAGCTTTGTTTAAGGTAAACTCATTGAAATCTTGGCCATAGAAGGACTTACCAACAATTTTGTGACAGCTAAGGAGGGAGCGCTTGTGAGATAACAGAGTCGACGATGACAGGATTGATAAGGGAGGTTTCGCAAGATAATAATGGTTGGTCAATGATGGAATCAACACGCTGATGCCCATGTGGGACGTTTCGTCTCACACCGCAAGACATTAAACCTCTTCACTTACTGTAATGGCGGCTTCGCGCCCCGTGAGAAAGGCGGCGAATCTCGTGAGGAGGCGGACTCCAGACAGCATGATGGATGCGGGAAGACGAACCCAGATAGTTCTGAGAGAGCATTTTCATTTTGAAGTGATGGAATTTCATCGATGAAGTTCTTAATGAGATAGTCTCGGTAAGAGAACATCTAAATCTTTCATATGTCATCTACATTTCTTGTGTTTCCACGACAAGACTACATCATTAAATGACAACATAATGAAAATGACGATGATAATAAAAATGATTATGCTTTCGATTATGTTAACGATCACGAAAGTGATAATAATTGCCACCCTTTTGAGCTCTTTGTGAGATATGATAAGGGCACTTACACCGTGCATTCCATACAATGCACAGACATTGCATTGACCATCAGTCGAACTTTTAGCTGGTAAAATGAATCATACTTTCATTTGATAATGATTGTGATAATGTTAATGATAGTGAAGATGATAATGGCAGTGAAAGTGACAATGATAATTATGGTGATAGTGATAGTGACAATCGTAGTGAATAGATAGTGATAATGATGATGTGAGAGCTTCCTAGTACGTGGTTGTCCATACCCATACCCATGGCCTACTCTCTGCCTTTCTTGTCACTCTCAATTTTCCCACGGTCTCAATCACCTACCGAGAAGGCGGCGTGAAATGAAGGCGCTTGCTGCAAAAGAGCGCAGGTACAACGACAGATTCGCACAAAGACGGATATGCCCCGGCTTGCGAGTATCGCGAACGCACGACGCCCCCTGCATATCAACGGCGGGCGCCAGACTGTTAATAAGTCGTTCTTGTGAGTTCTTGAAAGTTTTACCGAATAGATGATAGAAAGCTGTAACAAGCTTAGCCACAACGGTTGACATATCTATTCCAGAAATAATATTTCAAATTACTAACTATAAGCTCGGTTCATCAAATCAATCAATAGGCCTCTTTTCATAAAGTAGCATGCATCGCACGAAGTGATTATCTGTCTCTTGTAAACTCCATCCGTACATTTCCTGCAATGATATTTGTAAAGAAAACAACCACGGTTAGAGGTAAATAGCGCTTTCAGAATCATCAACATGAAAATCCTCTTGAGATGACCGTTTTCCTCTAACGTCGTCGTTAAATTCTTCTTCGTTAATTTTGTGACACTTAGATGGCGACTCCATTCTATGTTCACTTGACCTCAGAGATTTCTCTGTCGTATTTCCTACGATCTTATCGCACACTGAATACAAGACGATAACTATCGATCTCATCCGCAAATTTCGACTCTTCTAATTTGAAAGCTTTATGAGCGGTGCGTCACAAACAGAGAACAGTGTGGTGAGAGAATTTTGAGGCTGGACCGCTAATACTGCGATTGTGTACTAGTGACCTCATGAATTCAACAGTCGAGACCACATTGTGTACCGCTGCTTGGTTGAAATATAATTAGGACATATTGAGTCATTGTTTCAATATAAATGACCGCTCATCACAATCAAATATGCGGATACTGAAACTTTTTACATGCGATTCCACATTGACTATGAAATAGCAGATTGTGTAAAAAAATGTTTAGTATTAGTTTCTTTGCACGATCCTTATAATGAAATTGCTTGAATCTAGTACTGAATTGCGCTTTTTCTTGCGAACATATTGATATGCAACTTGCCTATACTTGCTTTAAGATGGAGCCGTCTTCGAAAGAAATTTGCTTCCTACTCATGCACGAACGGCGTGTAGGGGAAAATGCTAATGACGCGGCACGCAAGATTAATGGAGTTTCCTGCAGACGCCCAAGCGCTACTGATCCCCAGACTGTTTCCGCCAGCTTTGAATTTTGCGAACCACTTTCTAGCCATCCTTTGTGTAACCGCAACATTGCCTCAAGCTCTACTAATTTTGTGCTTAGCATCATTACCAATTTCATATACACGCCATTCATGTATGATTAGGAAACGAATCTCTTCCCAAGACAAGCAAGTATAGGCTTTATGTAGACCAAATATTCGCTAAAAATATGCAATTTATCAGCACTGAAATCATACAATTTTATTGCAAAAAATCATTCAAAAAATCAGAGACGCGAACTATTTACACAACCTCTCACATTTAGAAAACGCTAAGATGGAGATGATCTGCAAATCACATAATGCGTATATGTATATACACATACATACATATATGTATGTATATATATATATATATATATATATATATATATACGAATATGTAATCTGCAGATTATCTCTATCTAACCCCTTTTTACCCAGTGTTATGGTATTATAACTAAATATAAAAGATGCTGAACGTTTTATGCAAAGCTCCGCACCGTGACGAAATGGGCTTACGTTTCCATTCCAGGACAAAACCCACTGTTGCTGGCACCTTCGATCTCTAAAACATTAGAAAGAACGATAACAGAGTAGGGGCATCGATGGTGCAGTGACAACACGAGCCTTGTTGTGAGTGAACTCTCGGCGAAGTTCAAAAGTCTTTGAACATATAATCTGATTGCATATTTTGAGCCTTTCATAAGGTCCGTTATGGCATGGAACTTGTATAGGGCTAGAGGTACATTTTGCTCTTTGAGCTTCAGCGGTAGCACGGTGCCTTTGTTACAGCCGGTCACTTGTAAACGGATAAACTCCCTACGTATCAGCAATCGATGACGAAAATGTTACACTGCATGTTAATGAAGAAAACACTTCACTGCACAGTTAACAGATCACAACACGTCCAGTGACAAGATCACCCAACATTGTGGAGTTTGACAGGCGATTGTTCATGCGTGGTGAGATGCATGAAATACTGTCTTGAGACCTTGCTTTAAGCAATATAAAATTCGAAATAATGATCGAAAACACAGTATTAAGTGCTGAGGCTGAAAGGCCCAAACATACGTTTACCACTATATAGGTGTCATAACAGATATCACGAAAGGCTTAAAATATGCTATAAGATTACCAATTATTTTGAGCGACGTCTCGAAAACAGTCTAATATAAAGATGTTTTTTTAATTAATCAAGTTGATGTTCTGCATCTTGAAAATTTTAAAATTGGATGAACAGATAGCCTGGAAGAGCATGCGCTATAAAGGATAACATAATGGAATCGGTGATGCGCAATAACGTATTGCATAAGATTCGACATGATTTTTAGAATTGGAAAGGTAACTGAATTCAAATTCTAAATTTCAATGACTTGTGGTGTCCTAACAGGTCATCAAATTATTTCTGTTGCACACCCACGCGAGTCTACTTTGTAACTAGTTTGATGGCTTGTAAAAAATGGAGGGCTCAAGAAGCTTAACGCGTTAAGTTGGACCGACGACCGCGCCAGTGCATGGCATTATGAGCCGTTGTGCCACACGTTGTAGTTAATTAAGACGCGGATATTGTATTGGTACAAGGATGAAGAGAGTAATTCTATTTAGCCTTGGATACCTTTTGTGTGCTCTGGATTTTTTTTCTGTAGTTTCTCAAGTTAAGCTAATGTAGTCACTGAACAGATTTTTGATCTGAGAGTCAGACAAGACTCTGTCATTGACTCTTTCACGCCGGCTGCTGAAGGGAAAGGCGTAGCGCTGTTCGCTTGAGCGGTAGTCAATGTGATCGACCTTACGATTGGAATACGTAATCTTTACAATTGTTGCGGTTTTGCAATAAATTAGACCTTGTCATAGATAATAGGAATTTTGTCGTTATCAAGACAGAATTTGAAAAACCAACTTCAAAAGGCTTTCTCTGGTGGAGATATGCCAATCAATTACAAAACAATGGCATAATCATTGAAACTTACATTACACATTGTAATATGATGCCATTTCATGTGTAATTTGAAGAATTTCTGTTTTTAGTGCACTTTAGAAATTGAAACTTCTGCAGAATTGTAGAAGTGGCTTGGTTCTATTGTCTTATGAGTATAACTCTATTTATCCACTTACTCAATTATAAACATTATTCATCCCTGCAAGCCGGAAGAAGCATTCATGCTTCCTCTAAATCCCCGAATTTCTGAAGTAAAAAACCATATGCTTACGGGAAATCATATTTCGAAATGTTATTGAACGTTCCTATGGTATTTTATTTGAATTCCGTGATACTTCAATCATAATATCTTTTATTTGTATGCCAGCAACTTTTCACTTTCATTCATTGCCACAAATAAATATTGATCAAATCCAATATAATATCGATCTGCACTTTTGAAAACGAATATTGCGACATAAATGTCCCCGGTCATGATATCCTCTAATCCCTTGAGGACCATTGTTGAGAGGCAGGTGGCGTCGTGTTGTCACTTACGCGCCAATCAGACAAGTGGCCAGACAAGCGACTCTGCATGTCTGTACATGCGTGTTTGGCTTCCTGCTTGCATTCCCATGAAACGCGACGAGGCCATCACCAAAGTTGAGTTGAGTTTGACCACCAATAATATTTTTCCAGAGTACAAAGTCTTCATAAATAAAGCGTTCACCGTATATTACCAAGAAAATCAGCTGTAAGTTAAAGCTACACAATCCAAATGCAAAACATTGTTATTTTTCCATAATTAGACATAATATGAGGATCATGCAACAAATCACGGTTATCATCAAAGTCAGAATTTTCTAAGCTATCTAATGAGCAGAAACATAGACTGAAAAAAGAAACGAATGTTTTATAATAGTCGCAAGTTTGTTCGATTGCCGGAGGATGTGGCTTTCTCGCTGGAAAATAGCCGCTTTTCGACATATGAAGTTTTTTCCTAAAATTATTCTTTAGAAGCTATATCAATGGTTTTCCGTTTACAATGCTAATATCTCCGCACAACCTCAATTTCCTACGCGTTTTCTCTATAGTCCATTGTGAGGTGCGCCAATGCAATTTTGCAGGGAGACTCGACGTGGCAACTACAGTATCTGAGTGAGATCTACGAACGTATCACGTCGGCATGAAGAAGCTACTGGTCATTCCATAACGAACGACAATTATCCGATTTTAGAAAAGTCGAGTCTTTCTATGTCATGAAATGGGACAACAACAAGCGACCAACGTATAAGAAAATCCTTTTGAATCCACATGAATCATGCGCTCTCATAGAAACACTGAAAATGATATTATCTCTCTATTACATACATTTGTTGCTTTTATTGATCCATTATTGATTATAAATTTATGAGCTGGGAAGTCCCTTTTCGATAATATAAATGAGCTGTAAAGTCTTTTTTTGGCTGGAGGTAATGAGCTGAACTGGAACACATATAATACCACTTTTTCAATCCAGTATAGATGGGAGATTCGATGCGTCCGGGTAAAAAAAACGCGGCAATGCCCCTCGCTTTACGAGCATGTTATTCAATTACTCAGGATAAAACAAGTTTTGATTCTTGAAAACATTACTGAAGAAACTAAGATCGATTGAGTACACGCTTGATTAGAAAAAATGTTACCATTGAAGCACCTCCTGTCATAGCAAAGTTGATAATCAACCGATACAATCGCAATGTACAGCTTATGCAACACGAAGGATCATCACAGATCTAACAAAGTTGTTATAACAATTGCTCTTACCAGCTGTTAGCATTTAGACATAGGATTAAGGTGGCTTAAGCTTCGTTCTTTTTCAAAACCACCTCTTTCTTTCTATTTGCGTTTTTGCGCGATTTCTCCCTTTCTCCCATTGAGTAAAATTTGGGTATCGTTATTCATGGCTTATAACTTACCGCATGTATAGGTGTTCGATCGAGAGATAAACTCACCTAGGATGGGTGGGTGCCCTGCTGGAGCGGAATCCATCTGGAATGTCCAAATCCATTGCAGACAAAATTTCAGTTGTATGAAAACGTAGAGGTAAAACATCATTACAGCAACAAGTGCTGACTTTTGAGCTAAAATCCATGCAAACCGAGTGATTCTTGCATTCCGTGGTGTTTTCGGCCTAATCGACGATTGCAGAAAATATTGAAAAACTACGAGCTGAGTCATAACTTAGGCTCTGAAAATTGAAAGGAAAAAGGATATTCAACATAAACCTTTGATAGGCAATTCAAACAACTGTGGTATGGAATTATCAACACAACATTGATTTTATTGATTTGTATTGATTTATCCGTGATGGCTGTTGTCAATTAAAGCTATACTTGTACTTTATCAACAGGTGTAATTTCCCCAATATTTATTGTACAGCGCTTAAGATGTACATCGTCTAAAAATGAGTTCAACTCTACCCTGACTGACCAGGCCTAACATTCATTGAATTTTACGAAAGCTTTCTTCGAGAAACAAGCGCCAGCGAGTGAGTTCCTATTGTAACGGTTTCGGAGCTTAAGCGTGTCAAGCCAGCCAGCGAGAAGAAATTCGAAGAGCTTTCAAAAGCTTATGTGAAGAAAAATATTTGAAGCCTGTCTCCGATTTACTGCACGTCTTTCCCATTGATCAAGTAGTCCATATGCCCACAATGGTTGATGATCCATAGCGACAGTCTAAAAAAATAGATTCGCTCGTCAACAATACACTTCCATGCCCATTTTCCGACAATGTGACTCGGCAACTTATAATCTACGACGGAAAACTAAAAGGAACAGATTGCTAAGTTTCCATCCACTGATTACTGATTGAAAATGAAGACAGCGGTGATTCCACTACTATAAGGACGTGGTGATGTACCAATGAACTGGCTAGGGCAGGTGTTAATGATGCGGTGTAACAGTTGTTCAAGATCTTGTGGAGGATACAGCGACGAAACGAATCGAATGCAAGTGCTGGGATGCGTACACGAAATGTGATTACTGGTCGTGTGAAGTATATAATAAAGAACAAATAATATCAAAAAAGGCGATTTCAATGCAACATTAATCAAATTGTGCGCTTTGAATCTGAAAGCGAATGTAGGAATCATTCAAATCAACCAGACCACGATTTAAGAAAAGGCGTTCTACTTTTTCACTTGTGTCACTTGTTGGCCCGTTGATCGCCCACTGTTGAAACGGGTACTACTACAGCTTCCACTCCCCCCCCCCCCCCCTCCCCGTGTTCACGCGCAAGAGAAACTCTATGGGTCTTCCCCGCTCTAGGAACTCGTTAAGCATCATGCATTCCTCTAGGATTTTTGTGAAGAAAGCAGACCAGAGGGTTGATGGTATTTCTGTGATTTGCTTGACATCCAAAAAAAATCGGTAATGGCTCTTGTTTATCGGTTGTCGTTGAACGCATAATTGTTCGGCTCACCTTATCTTAAATAGCATGAAGTGTGCAGTGGCGTCTTTATTTTTTATCGCTGGCGTATGTCAGAATTCCAGATGCTTGCCTTTTTCTCCAGCTACGTGATACTTTTAGATATGGGCATTCAAAACCAATCCGTTCACACGAAATTCTTGTGAGGTTTATGCAGAGACATCTTAACAATCGATCAGCCTAGATGACGCTTAGTTTTACAAGAACGATGACATGATTCACATCTTACCAAATCATAGATGTGCTTATTTCACATCGCTTTTAAGCCAATATTTTGCACGGGATGAGAACATTGTCTCTTCGCATAATATTCCATTTTTTATGGGAAAGAAAGAAAGCCATGAAATTCAATAACAGTTCTTTAGAGCTATCATTAATTGGAATAGATCAAACCCTCTTTGGCACTTGTAAAGATCGTGTCGTTACACCATCGACGAGAAATACGACCGGCTCGTAAAACATCTCAACGGTAGTGGTATCAACAGCTAAGAGTCCGGAGGCAAAAAGGGTCTTTTGTCTTCAAAAATACTCATGCTGATACTCTAACGTGTTCGCACGAGCTGCAGGCTACGAAAATATAAATCCGAATCTGCAAAGCGCAGCAGAGAAGCGATAGAAGTAGATTTATCAAAAAGATGAGAAGCAAATGTGGGCAAAGCTCCAAAAGCCCTGGAGAATACAAAGATCGCCGTAATTGATCGCATTGCAAACCAAATTGATTGCACTCTGACGCTGCCACAGTTACAAACTGCGGAAAAGCTATGAAGATTATCACTTAAGACTACGACTTGAACAATACCAATGTGGCATGAAAGACAATAGATTTCTTGCATTCAACCTGTTCAACTTTTCGAAATCCGGCGTGAAATTCTTCGGCGTAGAATTGAACGCTTGGTCCATGAAAGATAAGTCCCAATCACCTGAGGAACCTCGGCAGCTCTCATTAACATACTGGCTCGTCTCCTTATCTGTAAGAATACAACGTTTCTAATCAATGACAAACCAGCAAAACCTTGTTACTTGGATATATGAGTCTATCTATTCCAGGTGTTTAGCCCCAAGTCATGAATCACTTGATTTTTTTGTCCCGCAATAGTCGACCATGACGACAGCTCAAATCCTGCATGGCGTGCGAGTCTCATACCGTGCTCTGTAAAACGTCAACAGCTATAAATACTGTCAATAGTTTCTGCTTACGAACCCATTCGTTCAACGTGAAGGTGGTTTCTGAAGACGACTAGTGTAATGTGGTAAGATTTACTCTGCAGTTCTCTTCGTCCATCTATCGTCTACTTTTCTTATTAGGTCTTCTTATTAGTTCTGGCACTTGAACAATAAGCATCAAATGTAATAATATATATAAATTACTGATTATCATTCGATAGCCAAATTTCGGGAATTTCGTTGCTAAAACTGGTTTTTAGAACGATCTATAGAGAACCTTGTTGAAGCAAAAAGAAAACGATCATTGGCACTCGAAGTAATTAGCTCGTAGCTTGAACTTTACAACGGGTTTACTAGGCAGTGCGAAACAAACGAGGTTTTTGTATGGGTATGGCAGAGTAGAGTGCACGTGGCGCAGTGGTTAGGGGTACCCTGCGTCGCACACGAAGTCACTGGTTCGATCTCGCGCTCATGGCTCACCAAGCCATCCATCCCTCCGGGTTCGGTAAATTGGTGCCAGACAGGTCTCAGACTTGTCTGGGAGGATAAGCAGCACTGACTCGGTTTAGCGGGAGACCACCGCGAGTCATTGTAAAGGCCAGGTGTGCATTCAATCACTCCAAACGAAGTTAAAATTGAAGTCGAATGCATGGCGCATCCCTCAGGGATTGATTAACGCCGAGAGCTTTATCCTTTTATTTATGGCAGAGTAGGCTTTGTTCCACCGTTCCACAATTATAAATTTTTTTCACTCCACACTTCTGGATAAAAATTCATAATGTTCAAGCGGCTCACTAACTGCTTCGAGTACGAGACATCATATTCTTTTTGCTCTAACAACGCTCTCTATGGAACGTTTCGAAAAACCAGTTCTGGCATAGAACTGGGGAGGTTTGAGCTATCGAAGGACTGCCAGTAAACCATGCACTGTTGAATTTGGTGTTCTATACCATTATCGGGGAAGAACTGAAAAACCACGCTAATTCGCTGCGCAAGAAGTTTTCATAGGAGTGTTTGTAATCATTCGGAATCTTAGATCTCTCGCAGCAGCTACACTAAGCCGTATTGAAAAGTCCTTTTACAACGCTGTATCATTTGAAATAAAATTACGTTGCACACCCTCTGTGCGCTTTCATTCTTTTCACGCGTAAAATCTGTGGGAAACACAAAAAGCATATGAACGTGTAGAGAAAATCTCATAGTATCAGATTCAGTCGTTTTATACAGAGTTTCTTTCAAAGCAGAAAAAAATTTTTGCTTGAAACATGTTGTACTCCACATGTCTAGCGCGTCAGGGCATCAATCAGTCGCCCCCCCCCCCCCTCAGCTCGTGGGTTGGCCGGTAGACAAGGTTGCCAATTATGTGAAACTCGATCTTATTCTCCTCTGCTACACTTCAGTGACGCATTCTTTCCTAAGCACAGAGTTGAAATCACTGAAACTCTCGTTATTGAAAATACAATTAGAACAAGCCCTATCTGGCGAGGTATAAAACGCAGATGTTCTCTTTTACTACAGTGCTGTCAAGAAAGCTTTTCCCGAAAGAAACACATTTTTGAGTTTCTTGAGGTTTACGCTATTGAAAGATTACTAGCGTTTTAACGAAGAAGTCTTGTCCAGCAAAATATAAGCGAGATAGAAGAGCGCGTGAACGTGTCAAACATAGTTTTATTTTGGTTTTAGAGCGATATTTAAGGGTGTTACGAAAAACCGACTACTACGAGTCTATACAGGATTTAAGCTTTCAAAAGATTGCTAATGCTTCTGAGAAAATACCTTTTCCAGAGAATGAGATCGGCTTTTCACTTTTTCCATTTGTTCCTCGTCAACGGAAAAGAATCAAATTCGGTATTTATTGCTCTACTGCTAAAATTTATGAGAAAACCAATGCTATGTAATCGGCTTCTCTGTGTTTCACTGTCGCTGCATACTTCCTTTGGCTATAAAAATCGCGAAAGTTTTACTTTCTAAGCTACGCGAGGAGGCTAGGTGATGTGTTTGCAGGCTAAAACTGAGAAGGTATCATGCAAAGCTCTATGACTTGTTCTAAGTATTCTTGACGTGTTGATAGTATCAAAATACGCCTGTGCTGCATGACAGAACATTGGAGGACTGTTAAGTTAATAAGAATAGCACGCAATTCATGGTTCATAATCTAATTGGTGCTTTCTTTCAAAGTCCCGAATGCAGATTATGTTGCTTCTCATCATCGGCCTAGCTTCTTCTTCATCTCAAGGCCTATATTCGATGTAACGATCAAAGTATGCGTGCGAGGAGTGTCTGATAGGAAAACTATCCATTTTGCAATCTCACCAATGCACCACCAGCTTTCCCTCGATAGTATTACGAATACCACAGTACTTCTTAAAAAATTGACGATGACATCCACGAGATAAGAGTTAATACAAGTTCCATCAGCACGTATGCCCTTTTTGTCTTAATCAAGCAACTTCATCATCATCATATGGTGCGGCTGTAAACAGATTTGACGACATCTATTATGGTGTACATCGGAAAACAGTTCGATAATGTTTTTGGTAGTCTTGCTCTGACCATGCCCATTTTCAGCCCTTTATAAAAGACACATTTTTCATGTTTACTAAAGGTTTAAAGTTGTTTGATAGCTTAGACCTCGTTACTTTGATTGAGATGTCTAGTGCGCTAGAGCAGTGCAAATAAATTTTATCTCACCTTCAAGTAGTGCTCTCTTACAAAATTCACTGATGAAGGAAGAATTGTGTTCCGAATTTTCCAGCAAACTTGAACTATTCGAGTTGTTATAAGGCGTTTCGCTTTTGTACTTATTAGAATAATCTAACTCAGTGGCAGTGAAGCTCCTCATAATAGCATAGAGAAATAACACACAGTAATCGATTGATTTGTAAGTACTTCTGAATGTTGAACGCCTTCTCACGTAAATCTGACTGAGAATTCGGAACGTCGACAACTCAATGGCATAGTCGTCTTAGTGAAAGTGATTCATTCAAAGTAGAAGCAAAAACAAAGTTGTATGCACTAGTATTTTTCAGCTTTTTCAATTAATTCTTCGAGGACCGCGTTGCTTGAATGTACTCCTACCATGGCGCCTCTGATGAACAGAAAATAAAGAATCCAGAAAACTTATTTGGATTAGCTGACGCGAGCTTAGTAAACTAGTCGTAGCCCTTCTGCTGACGTTTCGGCGACTTGCCTTCTTCATAATCTGGGCCTACGTATTATTAATATATTTGAATGATTAAGGGGAACTTATCTATATACTGCCTAGGTCAGCTTAAAAGATCAAACGAAGAAAGGGCGGGAGATCTCGTGTGATGGTGACGCACTCGTCCTTCCGGTTCATTTCGGGATTTTGGGCGTTTATCCAAAATGCCTCAAGAGTTTTGCGCGTGGATGTTTTTGATTTTTGCGCTACGATTGTGACAGTCACATCAAAATCCATGTTGCTGTGTTTTTGTGCCCTATGTAAACCTAAAGGTTTGGTTTCAACTATTTTAGATTCACCATCTAGATGTTCTTTTATGTGAATGAAAAGTACTCGTTTCGCCTATATATATTCTTCGCAGCATGTCTTACATGTTACTAAATAAATTGTGCCCGATCTCATACAATCCCCTCCGTCTCCGTTATGGCAGATCATACAGTTTTTGAGTGCTGCACAATCGATCGTAAAGTCTATTGCGGACCAGCTGATGGCATAGGGTGCGAGGTGGGATCTTGATAACTACCACGGAATTTGTCAAGACCGCATCTTTTTAGGCATCTTTCAACCGCGCTACTGATTTCGTTTGATCAAGTGTGGAGTAATGTTTTTTGGAGGCCTAATTTTACCTTTTTGAATTTTTTCACTTGAACATGTAGCCGAAACGGGTAAACCACTTTTCATCTGCATAAAAGATCATCAAGATAGCAAATCTAAAATCGATAAAAGCAAACTTTTAGGTTTGCATAGAGCACAAAAACACACAACAACAGAGATTTTGATGTGAGTGTCACGATCCTAGCACAGAAATCAAAAACATCCACACGCAAAACTCTTGAGGCAATTTGGATAAACACCGAAAACCCAGAAATGAACTGGAAGGACGAATGCGCCACCATCACACAAGACTTCGCACCCTTTTTTCGTTTAATCTTTTAACCTGACCTAGGCAGCAAACAAAAAAAAATTTTTCAAATTATTCAAATAGACTGCCGAAGAAACGTCAGCCGAATTTCTACGACTACTTTACCAACCTTCCGTCAACTAATCAGGATAAGTTTTCTCGATTTCCATATATCATTTAATAATTCCAAGGTTTATAGAAAGTTAAACATTTTAAACATTTAAACAGAAAGTAGCTTACGTGGTCTTGTGTAGCGGGAGAACCTTTTTCCAAGCGTGAAACGATTCTTTTCAGATCTTCATTGTCAAATTCGCACTGTTGTATCCTTTTCAAATTGTCGATCGACTAACATGTTAGTTGCCGTTGCATTGCTCCTGGAGAAAGTCCATTGTATCATAGAAACCTTCACCAGATTTGCAATGAGCACCTATAATAAAGGTCTGCGGCGTATTCAGATATCGTACAATTTTGAGTTATATCAAAATGCTTCAGAACCACCTGCAAGGAAATTATAAATGAAACTGACAAATACGAATGCAGAGCACTTGCTTGAGATTACTTCTAATATGGTGAACATAAAATTAGGTGAGCCACTTCAAGCCATGGCGTTCTTCTTTCTCCAAAAAAGACGTGAGGTGGACTAGAGGCACTAGATGCAGTGATACGAGGCGTCCTGCATCACATACAGATGGCTCATTTTCACGCCTCTAACTTCACAAACCTTCCATTCTCTGTGAAGGCCAGTTGGTTTATGAAAGGGAAGGTAGCAGCACTGATTTGATATCGATCAACGACGACAGCATCATATTTCTACTCAAAATTCTTAGTTCTTCTTATAACTCTTGCCAATAGATCTACAAATACCAGATTTTTCAAACAGCAGTAATGAAAACTGCATAATTTTGGTACTATTCAGTTGCGCATTTTCTTGCGATCATTTTAATATACAACTCGCCTATAGTTTCTTCAATATGGATCTGTCGTGGAAACAAATTCGCGTGCTACTCATACACGAATGGCGCGTAAGGAAAAATGTTAATGATGCGGGAGCAAGGTTAATAAAGCTCCCTGTGGACGGACCAAATGCGAGTGATCCTCCAAACAGCTTCTGCTATCTTTGAACTTTGCGGAGCACTTCTCACTCGTCCTTTCTACAACCGGATCATCTCCCTCAATTCCATCAATCTTACGCGCTTCTTTACCAACATTTTCTCCAACCCGCCATTCGTGTATGAGTGGCAAGCAAATTTTTTTCCAGGACAGCTCTATTTCATAGTAAGTATGAGAAATTTACATAGCAAGACGTTTGCGAGAAAATGCGCCATTACACATTATTGAATATATGCAGTTTTAATTACTTTTAATCTAGTAAACTCGGTGTATACGCTCTAGTGCCAAAACGTACGAAAAAACCTATTAGAATGCCAAGGATTACGTATAAGCTATCTAGTCGTTGTATTTAGAAGTCAAGTGATGGTAATATTGGTGGGAAAATTTTCTCCCAAGTTGTGGATTTTGTGCAAACTCTAAGGTCACTGAACTGTTTGTACACCAACAGGAGGTAGCATTCTAGTTCCTATTTTCATTAATCCTTAACATAGGTAAGCAAGAGCATGGATAATGTATTGATTTGCTAATGAGCTAACGCAAGGTTATTAGAAAGGAAAAAAACATTTTGCTGAAAAAATAGTTTTGGCCTGTTCTTCTTCCCAGCCGCAAATATTCCAATCTATTGTCCGCAGAAGTTGCTTCTTCATGCGATCGTGAGTGCTCGGGCGATATTGAAAAATAACCACATAAGACTAAAAAGTGAGGTGAAGGAGAGAAGAGTGAATCCTATGAATAAATGGAGATAACAATATCCACGCACCATTTGAAATCTGCATGTGTACGACTCTTAAACTAATTTGTCGAAGGAGACACAATACATACGAAGGCAAGCATTATTATTGAATTCATCTATCAAAATGGATCAGCATGCGGTCCATGCAGAACAGTTACATTCCACATAGCAGACGGTGCTATTCGAATGGCTTAGAATTTTTATAAAGGAAGTGTTTTCATAACACTTTTACAGGGATAGCGAGAGAGAGAGAGAGAGAGACATGTTTATAAAAATAGTCTGTCGCGTAGCATATACATAAAGAATTCACTTTTCGAACTTTTAAAATATCGAAGAGATGATAAGATGCTAAACTGTCTTTACAGGAATTTGTCCAAGTTTACCTATATTTAAGTAGTGCAGCATCACTTCCAAGCAAGGAAATCTTGGTGGAGTGGATCACCTTGCAAAACTGGGGCGAGGGACCGAACCACGAGCTATGCGTTAGTGCAGAATATCTCAAACAAATTTTGCACTTACTTCGGTAATGAGAAAAACTAATTTAAGAGTTGCAAATTTTCAGAACCGATTATCTCTTAATCTCGGCATTCTTCAATGATTACTTAACTCTCTATTCAAATCAACAAGAGCTTTTTATATTATCATTCAAACAGCTGACGTTTTGGCGGGTTCGTTTTCTTCCTCGAAAGATCAAGTTGTACACAAGTTAGTCAACCAAGCACCTCCACTACTTTATTGAATAGATTATCAAATCTATATTCTATTCGCATCAAGCACAAAATCAACCTTCAGCACACTCAGTGTTCCTTATGTTCCACTGAGCTGTTCAAGTGAAAACATAAAGCAGGGATCACGAGGATTGTGATGTAACTCTCGTCTCAAAACAATTGTCTTGATACTGTTTTATATCACGTGTGACTGCGACGAATTTTCCCCTGCTAATCATGCTTGGTATGTTGGTATCACCCATTCCGTAATGCGTCTGTTTCTTGTGCGAGCCTAGCGGGATACTTGATCTCAAGTTATTCCCAAAAAAAAAGCGGTGAACATGTCAATGGTTGGTTTTGTGCTTGAAACGACTGAATGTTGGTTCGGCAATTTTCTCTAAAGAACTAGTTGAGAGTTTGACAGAGTGAGCTGTAGATAACCTGACCTTTAACAGGTCTGAAGAAGGCGAAATCGTAAAAACGTCAGTTGTTTCTATTACCATTACCGTAAAATATCGTGTTAAGCTACGGTACTCATTGAACTAGATCACATGTTTTGCAGGCAACTGCGATGTCCGATTTCAATTTTTATCACACCGTGGTATCTTGCAAAACACGTAGTTCAGCACTGACGACATTTACCACAACTAGTAACAACACCGTAAAGTGCCTTTGGTGGCACACAACAATACTTTTTATTGAAATCTGGCAATATAAAAGCCGGTGATATTGTGTCTCACTTAGATCGTAAACCCGCTCATGTTTTCCTTATCGTCTTCTCTGCCTTTTCTTTTTTTTCCAATTTCTATTAAACCTTTCAGCGCTGCTGTTTCGGATGTCAAAAATGAGCCGTGTCCGGCACTGGATAGCCTTTCCATGTGTCATGAACACAGTGTAGCACTGATCACTTCATCCTTATTTTAGTTGTGAAATTTGATTCTTCAACCGCAGCGTTCGCTGATCGTCATAATAGCAATCATCAATTACTGTGCATCCAAAAACATCTACTTTTTCCCGATCCCGATAGAACGTCAGTTAACAGCTGAGTTGAGCAAAGTTCACTTCTACTTAAAGTCTATTTGAAAATGGTAAACATTTCGGTTTTCATATCCACAGCCAATTCAGGTAGCTTTTTCATTGTTGTGAGGAGACAAACATTCTAAAACATATATGACTCTGGAAAGCACAATGTGAAATAGGGTTTGGCCATTTAATACGAGCAAAGCGGTAACTAGCTCGATCCTGCACCGCGTTCAGCAAGTTTCCTACTACTCGACAAATTAGTACAGGAGTTACCTGGGGTTAGTTCAGTCGTCCAATTGCTCTGATAATGCCTTGCCAAGGCAATCCCAGGATTTAAGAGCATGTCATGAAGTGTATTCGGCGAGATCCATAAAGGTGACAAAATTTCACAATTACATCCGAAGCGATACAACAATCTCAAAGTTTCGTGGAATACGAATGAAGATATACGAAGCAAATGCAAGTGCTGTTGGTAACGCAATTCACCTGAAGGTGTTGTCACATTGTACCATCTTGTGCGGAAGAAGCAAAACCTAAACTGGCTTTCCTACATAGCAGACATATGAAGTGACAATAATCTACTTAATGTAAAGGATTCGAAGAACGTTTGTTGCCAAAAAAAAAACGCAGAGATGCTTTTCAGTTATATCTAAAACGACATTCATGTATGCTTTTTTCTTTGACGACACCTGAAAAAAAAGTTCTAATTTCTAGACTCTGAAAAGCACAATGATTTCAGATTATGATCGTCTTTATGTATTTGATGCAAATCATAGCCATTGTCGCGGCTTATTCAAGTTCGTTTCTTTATACATACTACCATTAATATTTATAACTCCTTATCTCTTAAGGCAACGTGCGTGCACAGTTTCTGCTCGTAATATAGCATGCCGGGGGGAAATTCGCTGCCTAATTACAGCATAAATAATGTCTGCTGGAAACTTCCTTGAAGAGACAGCGTGCTTCGTTCGCAGATTTTTCTAATGTTATTGTGAGATTCACTAGACTATACCACAGAGTTGTCTAGAACTGGTGTTCCACGACACCGAATCTCCCCCCATATATTTACTCCCCGAGTCGTCGTAAGTGTGAACATAACGTCAAATTGATTCTTCGATACTAACGACATGCACTGGAACACGCTCAAACACGTATAATCTCTTATGATCATTCGTATATAAGTGCTCTGTGCTGATTGCAGTGCAGCCGAAACAAACCTTATGAATCCTCATGTTCTAAGAGTATTTTTTTCGATACTAAAGTGGTGCCCACTCATAGTCACCACTCAGTGCAGCACGTGGCTCGGCCTATCGTTAAATGATTCAATAAGGACGAATTCGCCTTACCATGCGTTATGCTATGGCACCTCAGTAATAAGCAACATACAACAAGTCATAGTCAGGATTTTTTCCACAAGAAGACATAGTTAGAAGGCTATGAACTGGAAATACCCAGAAAAGATCACATATTTTTCTGCTATCAAGTAAATTAGAAATTCAGGCTCGTACGGCGGGTACTACACACGGCCATATGGTGGAAATAGTTACCATCATAGAGCTAGTCGCTATCCGTGGAGCGGATCCTCAGACTATTATGGTAGAACTGTTGCTCAATTTGTAAAATGACCAAGTAAAACCAAAGTTCTGAAATTGCAGGTTACCACTCATCTCCAAGTGGCAATGATTATTACCACAGCACAAGAGGAAATCGCTGGTGGTAGACGTCGTAAATCTGAACGGTCAGTGCCTTTCTGGTATATGAGGAAAAAGTCATCTACTGATGTTGGACTTCTGCAATAAACACTATTCTCCTTCATTTGTCGTAGAGATTGCTAAGGATGTTCTGTTTATATTGGTCATTTTCAGCTCGTTGTCGCCGCCTGAGCTTTGTTGCCATGTGACATTTATCACTAGCCCAATGTACTAGACTCTGCCATCTGCAAAATCACTTGTTGCATTATTATTCAATGTCTTTTGAATAAAGTTTCTTGCTACATCATTTATTGCCAATGGAGCAACATAGCATGATCACTAATTAGAGGCAAGTGAGTAGTCTTCTTATAACATTCACAAATCAGGAAAAATCTAAGAACACAAGCATTCTTTCAAATCGGCTGATGAAATACCTTCCTCTTAATGTCAAGCAATCACAAAAATGCACAGAAAGAAGCTTTGAAAACTTATATGATGAACTTAAGTGCATTGGTGACCTCGCTGAAAACCGGAGATTCGCTTATCCCAAGAACTTCTTATCAATTTGTGATCAAAATTAGTTCACAAAGTAACCAGAATATCGATATTCTATTAACCTGTACAATCTAAGAAGAAAAAAAAGGTACTCAAATGACCCGTCTTCACTGGAAAAGCAAACGCACTTCAGTTATCATTCGCTCTTCTATCGCGCAACTGTATTCCATGGTGGTATCGGCTTCGTAAAAATGACATACTCAAGGCCATTTAGTGATCCTAGACTTGTTAACATCTGGGAATAAAGAAAGCTACCGTGAGCCACAAACACGTCCTTTTATAAACCAGCTGATCTTCCAAAAAAGAGCTTGCATTCTCTTATAGTCCCCTTCACTAATCTTTTCGTTCATCCATGTTTGTTCTTCGTATTATGGGCCCGTCCCATTAGTGCTACGCTATCGATACGTATATTTCTGTTTTCGAAAATGGCATAGTTTTTTGAAGATCTTAGTCGAGCGTAAATCGGTTGGATGCTGTGAGTGTCGATTGAATTTTAGAAAACTCCACTCAAACGTCTTGTGGATAGCGTATAGAGTTCTTGATGTGGTTCCAATATCAGTCTACATCCCTGATGCATAAAAGAGCACTGAAAGGAGTCTAAACTTGAAAAGGTGAACGTACAGTTAAAGATTTGCTATTTGGTCGGCGGCTTTTTGAGAGGTCCGAATCTTATGCTGCTCTCTTTCTTGTGTTTGATTTCTCCTTCATGCTGTATTCTATGAGCATTGAGAATACACAGTACACGTACAAGATGGTCTCCGTAATTACAGATCAGTTCTAGTTCAATTTCTTCACATTAGCACAATGAATCTCTCATGTACTGAGTCTTCGTTTTGTTATTTGTAGTAGTTCTTTGCGCTTCGTTGAATTCACTGAGCATTATCTCTGCTTTACTGCTGCTTTTCAAAAAGCTTATGATCTCATCCGCAAGATAAAAACTTGGTAGGAACTTTCTATCAAAGCGTAACCCTATATCGTCATAATCAAGCAACTTCTTATTTATTGCAGTGCAGCAGTGAACGGCTTTAGCAATTTGAAGTCACTTTGTCGAACCGTTTTATCCATGAGTGCGGTGAGGTGTCAACGGAAAAAACCGCATTTTTTGCTACAGTTCCGATAGCAGTCAGCTAATATTCTTATATACGGCGACGCTATAGACTAGCTGACTATCGCTGGTAGAATTGCATATGCCTGATAATCATTTCTTGAGCCATGTATGCGGTCTGTTATAGGGTAACTTATAGAGCCCGATACAGATGTTTCGCTCTTGACAACCTCGTCAGTCGAACAGTACCCTTCATCTTTTGGCCAATCCTCTCTAGAGCATTCAACCCCTATATAGAGTTGACGCAGACAAACTTCAACACCTGCCATTAGGTGCACATATTATTGGATGATCAAAGTTTTATACTCGAATGCCCTTGGATGGTATTGCGAAAAATGATTATCAGGCGTATTGAAATTTGAGCGTGATCTCGAGAGCACTTGTAGCGAAAGAACTCCACATGTTTCAACCTTGTGAAACTCCTTCAAAAGTCTTTGTGGGTCAGAATAAAAGGTACACGGTATTTCCAACAGAATTCAATTACTCATGACACGGCTTGAATGTGGCCCAATGCAGCAGAATCTCTTTCGGAATAATGCTTGCCTAACTGGCTATGCCTTACTCAAGATCTTTGTTGTAAGCAACACGACAATCTGCTTGTGAAGTTGTAGAGTACACTTAACAAGCATATTGAAACTATTTACAAAGACCTTCCTCGTAATCCACTTGAGGTAAAAAAACTTTGTACGGAATTCTCCACTGGACTAGTATTTCATTCATGAAGATCTGATATGATATGTTGCGAAAAAAAAATCTTGCGAAAAAAAAACCTTGGGAAAAGTTCATGCAGACTGTGGCTATCAACTTCTAGAAAAATGGAAATGATATTACAGATCTGAGAGATGTGCTCCTCTTCTGGTTTTCAATCGCAACTCGAACTTCCCAGGATAGAATCCTGGGTGGTTTCATAACAATGGAGATTTATGCGAGTCCAAGACGGAGGGCCGTAGCACATAAAGGATTGTTATAGAACTCTCCGTTATCAAATTGACATCATGGAGGAACATAGGAATGGTTCCATCTCTATTGAACAACGCGGATAGAGGAGAGAGAGACGTCAGGTAGACAAGGGGCACTTGATGCAGCTATTTGAGGTGTCCTGCACCACTTAAATAATTGATGGCTCATTTCCATGCTTCTGACTCCTTAAACCTTTCATCTCCATGATCGGCCAATTGGTGCATGAAAAGGAGGACAGCGCTTGATACATCGGTAAGCTCACTAGAAAATATTTTATGCACTAAGTATTCAGTCACTTTTACTAAAGCACAGTGAAGTCGTATCGCATCGCATCGCATCGCATCGCGTATCCTTCAGACAGATCAAAAACAAGAGTTTTAATAGTCATATAGTCAAAACTTTAGGCCTTCGCATAATCACTGGCGCTAAAGAGACAAACACCAATCTTAGCCACCTATACTTAAAAAAGCATTATTTGAGTAATGTTTAGTGGTGCATTTTTTGTGAGTATCTTAATATTCAAAGTACTTGCTTCAAGATAGAGCTGTTGTGAGTAAGAATTCGCCCTGCTACACCATGTACGGATGGCATTTAGGGAAAAATGCTAGTGGAGCGGCGTGCAAGATAAAGGGAGCTTCCTGTGGACGTCTTGAGCGCAGTTGATCTCCAAGGCTGTTCTCTCCTGCTTTGAACTTCACAAATCACCTTCCAGTTGTCCTTCTCGCATCCTGTCAACTCCCTAAGCTCCATGAATATCCGCACCGTTTAATTAACATTTTCCCCTACCTGCCATTCGTGCATGAGTAGGAAGCCTTTCTTTCCAAAATAGCTTCATTTGATAGCAAGTAGAGATAAGTCTAATAGCAACATGTTTGCAAGAAAATGCACAATCAAACGTTGCCAAAATTGTGCCGTTTTGACTTTTTCTGCTTGACAAACTTGATGTTCATTGCCCAATGCAAAACGTATGCGAAGAGTTAATAGAATGCCAATAATCCTAATCGTTCTCTCAAGAAAGTTAAGTGATGATCTAAACGGTGGCAAAATTTTTTCACAAGTTATGGATTTTGTGTAAACTCTAAGACCACTGAACTTTTTGTGCACTAACAGCTAGTAAATTTTCTAGTTTCAAGTTTTATTAACCCTTGGCGTGGATATTCTATGAATTGGTTTGCTAATGAGCTTACGCAAAGTTTTCAAAAGGGAAAAAATATTCTGTTGTGGCAGAAGTTTACACCTATTTCGTCTTCACCACAACCGCACAGACCTCGGTCTAATGTTCACAGCGGCTGTTTCTTCACGCAATCGGAGTGCTCGCTGTGGTCGCGCTCGGATGAAAAAAGTAAGTGTTGCATCGCACAAACGGAAGAGCATCTCCACGTATCGTCGATATTCCTATGCATATATGCCTATAACAATGTGCACACACCATTTGAAGCGTACGTACGAATCAAACCATTTTGTCGAAGGAGACACAAAAAATATAAAGGCTAATATTCTTGTTAGACTCATCTGTCAAAAGGGATCAGCATGCGGTCTAAGCAGAACAGTTTAATAATACACAGCAGGCGGTGTTATTCGGAACTGGCTTACAATTTTTGCACAGAAAGTGCTTCCATATTATTTATACAGAGACAGACAAACAAGTTAACGAAAACAGTCAGCCATGTGGCACAAACATGATAGCACACCTTTAATTATGGAGCTGAGCTCATAAATTATCGCAGGTGTGATAAGATATTAGTTATCCTCAAATCAACTAGTCGAAATTAAGCGGTATTTTGCATCATCACTTTCAAGCAAGTCTGCGTTCCTGGGTGAATGGATGGCCACGCGAGATCGGAACGAGAAAAGAATCAAGAACAATGCGAGCAGTGCAGAGCGTCTATAAACATTTGTACACTTACCGCGGTAATGAGAGGAACCAATTCTAACGATACAATGCTTCCAAGATTATCTCTCAAGTGGGCATTCATCAGTAAAGCTTCGTTTTTTTTTACTGAGCTATACAAGAGGTTCTTACTACAAATTATTTGAAAACTGACAGTTGGACAGTTCCGTTTTCTTTAAAACCTGAACAGATCAGATTTTTCACAATCCAGTCCACCAAACACCTTCATTACTTCGTTAGGAATGATCATCAACCCTAGATTCTAATAGCATTAAGTACAACAAATATCTTTTGGCATATTCACCACTTTTCGTTTTTCATTGAGTTGTTCATGTGGAAAATAACGAGCACAGATCGCGATGACTCGTAATACACCTTCCATATCAAAACAGTTGTCTTAATACTTTCTCATATTAAGTGTGATTGCGAGGAATTCCCTCGCAAGATTCATGCTTGGTGTGAGAGCATCAATCCAAAACGCTTCTAGAATCCACGCGCTAATGTTTTGTGTTTCTGTGCGTAGATGCTAACTTCTACTCCGTAACCTTTTCCCTTATGCGTTAGTGTCCTTTGCGCGCATAGCGGAATACTTGATCTGGAGGTAAAATGATAAAAAAGGATAAAGCTCTTGGCTTTGATCAATCCCGGAGGTATTGCGCCATGCATTCGACTTCAATTTTTAACTTCGTTTGAGGTGATTGAATGCATATCTGGCCTTTACAATGACTCGCGGTGGCCTCCCGCTGAACCGAGTCAGTGCTGCTTATCCTCCCAGACAAGTCTGAGACCTGCCTGGTACCATCTGGAGGTATGCCCATAAAAAATCGACGAGTATGTTGATGGTTGACTCTTGTGCTTGATGTGGTCAACATCCAGGTTGGTAAATTTTTCTAGAGAAGGAACAGATGTTTCTGCTGACTTGTAGATTATCCGACATTACCAGGTCTCAAGAACACGTCAAGTGTTTGAATTTTTGATATCATAAAGTATCGTCTGGATCTTCAATGTTCACTGAACTGGATAATAGATTTTGCAGGCATGTGCCACCGTGGCATCATACAAAAGACAAAGTTTAGCTTCAGTAACATTCATCACAAAGTAGTATCGACACTGTGAAGTGCTGGTTGTGAATGCACAACAACACTGCTTATCAAAATATAGCAATATAAGAGCCGTCGATATTGTGTGTAACACAGACTGTATATCCACTCATATTTTCCTTTGCCTTCACTTTCCTTCTCAGCGCTGTTGTTACAGATGTCAAAAATGGACTTTGTCAGTGCACTGATGGCCTCTTTGAATCATCATGCACACATTATAGCGGCTATCACTCGGTTCTTATTTTACTTGTAAAATTTATTTTCCAGCAGCAGCGCTCACTGATCTTCACAAAAGAAATCATCTAATACTGTGCATACAAGGACATCTACTTCCTCCCGATTCCAATAGAGCTTCAGGTAAACGTTGAGAATATCATTTTAAGGTTTCGTTCGACCTAGAGTCTGACTTTCAAATTTCATATCCACGCCGATTTAGACAGCTTTTCCAATGCTGTGAGGAGACAAAACATCCTAAAGCATATATGCATCTAGGAACCGAAATGTGAAATATAGTTTAGGCCAATTAATACGAGTAAAGCGGTAGCTAACTTGATCCTGCACCACGCTCAGCAAGTTTCCTACTGCTCCACAAATTAGTATAGGAGTTGCCTGGGCTTAGTTCAGTCGTCCACTTTCTTTGTTAATCCCTTGAAAAGGTAATCCCAGGATTTAAGAACATGTTGTCTCGAAGTGTATTTGGCGAGAAATTTCACAATAGTATCCGAAGCACCTAGAGTATCTGAAGGTTTCGTGGAATACGAATGAAGATAAACGAAGCAAATGCAAGTGCTGTTAGTACCCACGGGATTCGTCCTGGAAGTATTGACACATTGTACCATCTTGTGCGGAAAATGGGAAACCTAACTCTGCCTTCCTGCATGGCAGACACTATGAAGTGCTGAGAATCCAGTCAATGTAAATGATTCGATGAACGTTTGCTGCAAAAAAAAAACAGCATGAAGGGTTTTTAGCCATATCTAGTGCGACATTTATGTATACTTTTTTCTTTGACGACACTTGAAAAAAATTCGTTAAGGTTTCTAAACTATGAAAAGCACAATAATTTCAGACCATGATCGTCTTTATGTATTTGATGCAACTCATAACCATTGTGGCTGCTTATTCAAGTTTGTTTAGAGTTTTCCTTATACATACTACCATTAAAACCTATAACTCCTTATCTATTAAGTACAACGTGTGCATACAATATAGCATGCCGGGATGAAGTCACTGCTTTTACAGCATAAATAGTGTCTGCTGGTAAACCTCCCTAAAAAGATACAAGCGTGCTTTTTCGTAAATTTTTCTAATGTTTTTGTGAGATTCATTAGACTATACCACAGAGCTGCCTAGAACTTGTGTGCCACGAGGACCCGAACCCACCCCACATATTTACTTCCCGAGTCATCGCAAGTGTAACATAATGTCGAATTGATTCTTCGACACTGACGACATGCACTACAACGCTTTCACACACGTATAATCTCTTATGATCATTCGTATATAAGTGCTCTGTGCTGACTGCAGTGCAGCCGAACAACAAAGCCTATGATCCTCATGTTCTAAGAGTAATTTTTTCGATATTAAAGAGGTGCCCACTTGTAGTCCCCACTTGTGCAGCACGTGACTCGGTCTATCGTTAAATGATTCAATAAGGATAAATCCGCCTTGAGTAATAAGCACAATAACAAGTCATAGTTAGGATTTCTTTTCCACAAGAAAGCATAGTCAGAAGGTTATGGACTGGAAATATTCAGATAAGATCACATATCTCACTCCTATCAAGTAAATCAGAAATTCAGGCTCGTATGGCGGGTATTTCACACAGCCATATGGTGGAAATAGTTACCATCATAGAGGTAGTCGCTATCCGTGGAGCGGATCCTCGGGCTACAACGGTAGAACTGTTGTTCAATTTTTGAAATGACCAAATGAAACCAATGTTCGGAAATTTCAGAGTACTACACATCTGCAGATCCATGATGACTATTACTAAAGCACAGGAGAAAATCGCTGGTGACACACTTTGTAAATCTGAACGGTCAGTGACTTTTTTTGGTATATGAGTTAAAAGTTATCGACTGATGTTGGACTTCTGCAATAAACAGTATTCTCTTTCAGTTACCATAGAGACCGTTGCAGGACGTTTTGTTTTTTCTTGTCTATGATGAGACTGAACATCGATATTGATCATTTTCAGCTCGTTGTCGCCGCCTGGGCTTTATTGCCTATACAGTAGCGCAATGTACTAGAGTCTGCCATCTAGAAGTGATACATGTTGCATTATTATTCAATGTATTTTGAATAAATTTTTTTAGTACATCATTTATTGCCAACGGAGCAACATAGCTTCATCGCTGTTTAAGAACAAGAGGATAAGTAATCTTCTTGAAACATTCTCAAGTCGAGAAAAACCCGAAGACATGAACATTGTTTCAAATTGGCTGATAAAATGCGTTTCTCTTACTCTTAGGTAATCATAAAAATCCACAGAAAGAAGCTTTGAAAACTCGTATGATGAACTCAAGCGCATTGGTGACCTCGTTGAAAACCGGGGATTGGCGTATCCCAAGAACTTCTAATTTTCAATTTGTGATCGAACTGAGTTTACAAAGCATTCAGAATATTGATATTCTATTAACCTTGACAATCGAAGAAGTAAAAAATCGGTATTCAAATGAACAGTCTTCACTGGAAAAGCAAACTCACTTCAGTTATCATTCGTTTCTATCTCGCGCAGTTGTATTCCTTGGTGATATTGGCTTCGAGCAAAATGACAAACGCAAGGCCATTTCGTGATCCTAGACTCGCTAGCATCTGGGAATAAAGAAGGCTGACTTTAGCCACAAACACGTCCGCTCAGCAACCGGCTGGTTTTCCAAAAAAAGAGCTTGCATTATCTTATAGTCCACTTCATTGATCTTTTCGTTCATTCATCGTTTGTTCTTCGTAATATGTGACCGCCCCATCAGTGCTTCGCTATCGATGCGCGTATTACTTTTCTCGAAAACAGCATAGTTTTTTGACGATCTCAGTTGTGCGTAAATCGGCTGGGCGTTGTGAGTGTCGACTGAATTTGGAAGACTTCACTCAGACGTCTTGTGGATGTCTACATCCCTGTTGCGTAAAAGAGCGCTGGGAGGTGTCTTAACTTGAAAAGGAGAACACAGAGTTAAAGATTTGCTATTTGGTCTGTAGCTTTTTTGAGAAGTAAGAGTGCGACTCATGCTGCTCTCTTTCTTCTGTTTGATTTCTCCTTCATGCTATATTCTAGGCGCACTGAGAATACATAATACACGTACAAGATGGTCTCCGTAATCACAGAACAGTTCTAGGTTAATTTCTTCACACTAGCATAATGGATCTTCCATGAACTGAGTCTTCGTTCTGTTTATGAGTAGTACTTTGTGATTCGTTGAGCTCATTGAGCATTGCATCTGCTTTACTGTTGCTTTTCGAAAAGATGATGATGTCACCCGCAAGATAAAGGCTTGGTAGGAACTTTCATCAGAACGTAACCCTATATCGTCACAATCAAAGAACTATTTATTTTTTGTGGTGCAGCAGTGAACGGCTTTAGCAGTTCAAAGTCACTTTGTCGTACCGTTTTATCTATGAGTGCCGGTGAGGTGTCAACTGAAAAAGCGCATTTAATGCTACAGTTTCGATAGCAGTCAGCTAATGTTTCGTATATAGGACGAGTCTATAGTCTAGTTGGCTAGCGCTGACAGAATTGCTTATGCCTGACACTCATCTTTAGAGCCATGTATATGCTCTGTTATAGGGTAACTTATAGAGCCCGATACAGATGAATCGGTCTTGACAACCTCGTCAGTCGAACAGTACCCTTCGTCTTTTGACCAATCCTCAAGCCTTGGCATGGATATTCTATGGATTGATTTGCTAAAAAGCTTACAAAGAGTTTTCGAAAGAGAAAAAATATTCTGTTGTGACAGAAGTTTACACCGATTTCGTCTTTATCACAATCGCACAGACTGCGGTCTTGTGTTCACAGCGGCTGTTTCTTCATGCAATCGGAGTGCTCGCTGTGCTCAGCGTTTGGAGGAAAAAAAGTAAGAGTGTTGCATTGTACGAACGGACGAGCATCTCCACGTATCGTCGATATTCCTATGCATGAATGGCGATAGCAATGTCCACACACACCATTTGAAATGTGCCTATGTACGACTCAAACTAATTTGTCGAAGGAGACACAACGCATATAAAGGCTAATATTGTTGTTAGACTCATCTGTCAAAAGGGATCACCATGTGGTTTGAGCAGAGCAGTTTAATAATACACAGCAGGCGGGTGTCATTCGAAACTGGCTTAGAATTTTTGCACAAAAAGTGCTTTCATATTATTTATACAGAAACAGACAAACATGTTTACATAAAACAGTCTGCCATGTGGCACAAACATGAAGGCACACATTTATCTATGATTTGAGCTTTAAAATCATCGCAGGTGTGATAAGATAGTTAATTATCCTCAGAATAACTAGTCAAAATCAAGCGATATGTTGAATAGTGCACCATCACTTTCAAACAAGTCGCCTTCCTGGGGACAAGGATGGTCTCGAGAGATTGGAACGAGGAAACGAGATCCAAAGAACATACGCGGTAGTACGCGCCCATGAAGAACGTATCATATCTCATACGCATGTTGGTGCACTTTTTACTGCGAGTAAGCGAGGCAGAAACTAATTTACAACGCCGTACAACGACTCCCATAGCTACTATCTTCCACCTGCGCAGTCTATCAGGTAAAACTCGACTCCTATTTTTACTGAGCATAAGAGCACGCAAGTTACTTTACTATACATTACAAAAACTGACAGCTGGCGGTTTTCGTTTTCTTTAGGGCCTGAGAGATCAGATATTTTCAGAATAAAAAAAAAACACAAAAAAATCGAATTCCAGTGCACCGGCCCTTCATTCTTTGTTAGGAAATGATCATCAACCCTAGAGTCCAGAAGGAGGAGGGGGGAAGGCAGGAACAGGGAGCAAGCAGAGGAGGAGGGGGGAGG
>JAHQIW010000812.1:0-38975 GCA_019055375.1 Parelaphostrongylus tenuis | reverse complement strand
GTCTTGCCTTGCTCCAAACACATCAAACGGCAGTCAGATGGCTTAGTACTAAAACAATGTTTTCATGTGTCCCTATAGTACTACTCTACTTAGTTAAATTTCGAATACCACTATATAACATAAAAAATCCTGCTGTGATTTCCAAAAAATGAATTACGACCGCGAAATTTGTTGTTTTGTTCTTTAGGAAAGCGTGGTGTGAAAGTCGAACCATAAACCAAGCATACCGCGAAATCGGCATTTTTCAAGCTATCGAACGATTATAAAACCATGGACCAAATCAAAAAAAATTGCTAAATAACGGTTAGAAATGTGTTCGCTTCTGAAAAGGTGTAGTTTCTCTTGCAGGAAAATAGTTTATTTCTTGAAAGATGGCGTTCTTCCTATTGAAACGCATAAAAATCTTCTACATGATTATCTTCAGCGATATTTCATCATTGAAAAGTGATATTATTCTCTTGGAAACCTAAGTTACCAACTAATATTCCCAAATTTTTACTGCTTATGTGTGCACCGTATGAAGCGGCGACGTGCGATGCGTGCCGAATGCAAGACGCAATATTCTTTGAACTGTAGCAACGCATTAAGAAGCTTTTCTTAAAACCCATACATGTTATTGATATCGTTAAGAATTGCGCTCTTGATTGAGCATGTAAGTATGGAGGAAAAGCCGTGTACAGCGAGAGGTACTCAGATGTGTAACATAATTCTAATCTTGTCGCTACAACCCGCTATTAGGCTTCCTTTTCAAAAGGCAAGCGCAGCATTGAAATCCTCGAAATGTAAACTATCGAATGGTTATTGAAAGCGATGGCTTGGTGTCAAAGCTGCAAAAGCCATCCACATGTCAGTGCAAAGTCTGCGCACTGCCCATGAAGTGGAATTGAATTCCGGTGTTACAGCCGAATAAGAACTTTTTTTGAAACTGAATACATGATTAGATTTGTCGAAACTCATTTGATTGAATAATTACTGAATTTTTTAAGGAAAAGCTTTGTTCAGCAAAAAAGTCTCATGAGTTCAGTAAAATATTTCTCACACTGTTACAGCGTAATATAAAGACCTTTCAAAAAAGGTATCCGATTCATTTTTCAGAAATCTATGCTATTGAATAACTACTAATGTCTGGAAAGAGCAAAAAAGTTTTCTTTTCGAACAAAGTGCTAATATGGGTAGTACTGTATCCTTTGTAGTAATGAACGCGCTCTCTTCCTACACCTACTCCAGCTACATATAATTAACTTCATATAAACATCTATTAAAGGTGTCTGATTGTAAAAGATGGGTTGTCTAGCTACGTTCCTGCAAGACAGACGGTGCAAACGCGCAATAGGATGAAAGTTTGTTATTTTTCCACAAGGCTATGGTATATATACTGGAAATCAAGAATTTTAAAAACAAGTAGCCACTCTTCATATCAAAAAGCCTTTCTAAAAGTTATATTTGTGATATTCATTTTTTTGTGTGACTATAGGATGTCTTCGGCTGATAAATTTACCTATAAATGTCAGTAAACCAGTAATGACGCCCACGCGGTAGGATAACATCTCAAGTGTGCAATTCAATCTTTTTTCCTCTTATACAGTCGCCCATGGAACTTTTTTCCAAAAAATCAACTATTTCACCAAAATCCTTGAAATTAAAACTATCGAATGACTAGTAAAACTTTGATGACGAGCCATATTGAAGTCTCAGCCGAGCAAATGGAGTAAATTCAGTGTGATTATAATTTTGTTGCCGCTACAACATATTTTTAGATTAATTTCAAAAATCAAACATATCTTTAAATCACAGAGATTTGAGCTTTGTCTGGAAAACACTCTTGGTTAGAAGAAAGGCCTTCAAACACTCGTGTACCTCGACTGGTACACAACGTCCCTTGGGGTCAATAAATGACTGTTGTAAAAGTCGTTGATTGTTATAGGAACTACTGTTTACAACACTAACAATATCAGCATCAATGTGAAAAAAGGTCAGGAATTTGTACTATCTATGATGAACAACACCACGAAGTGATTAATGTATATTCTGTCGTAGCTTAATCCGGCAGCGCCCTAAAAATGTCAACATGTAAGTTTTTCTGAAAGTCATACATTGCAGCGATGTATTTGCGAATTACACTTTTGCAACATCGTCGAAAATGCATCAAGATTTGGAAATGCGTTTGTATTATTGATGAGGTTTTCGTTATGAAAAGTGAGAACTTTTGGAATGCGTGGGTGCTCTTTCTTTGAAAAAAAAATGTAAGAAAGCGCTTCAGTGACATTCTATCGTTTTCTCTTCATAAGATATCCCCAACATATGAACTTTATCATACAAGTGCCAATAAACCGTTGAGAAGTACAAACGACAGGCTGAGTAATCCGAGTGCAAAAGTGATCTTTTTTCGGTAGCTATAGCTCACAAAAAGAGTATTGTGGTAAAGGAAAGTTACTACTAGAAATGTACTTACCAAAGTGATGAAGGAACCAAAATTACACAGGAAAGTTGAACATGCCTCAGCGAAGCAAATATCACTCAAAGGCAAAATGTAGTTTCTTCCTCTCCGCTACTACAGCGTAGTGAAAAAATCTTTTTAGGAACCAAGCTTAGTACTGTCACAATGCAAGGTCCCTATTCAATGGAAAAGCAGCAAGACCGTATTGTTGTTCAAAAAGGGAGACCTTCACGACGTAGGCAAATATCGCCCAATCTGCTTGCTGTCCGTTGTCTATAAGGTGTTTACTCGAGTCATCTTAAACGGGATTGACAGAACACTGGACGAAGGATAGCCATGCGAACAAGCAGTGTTCCGAAAAGGCTTCAGTACCATTGACCACATCCACACAATCACAAGAGTCATTGAAGTTTCGCGAGAGTACAAACAACCACTCTGTCTCACTTTTATCGATCTGAAGAAAGCCTTTGATTCAGTGGAAACAGAAGCGGTTATAGAGGCTCTGGATAACCAGGGCGTCCCTACTCGGTACATAATGATCCTTCGTGAGCTCTATAAAGAATTTACGACCAAAATATCTCCATTCTACAGCAATATCACCATTGACGTAAGAAGAGGGGTTCGACAAGGCGATACAATTTCGCCAAAACTATTCACTGCCACCCTACAAAACGTCATGCGAACATTAGAATGGGAAGAAATGAGAGTGAAAATTGACGGTCGACAATTAAACCATCTTCGCTTTGCTGACGATATCGTTCTCATAACACCAAACATCAGCCAAGCAGATCGAATGTTGACCTATTTCGACAACGCCTTTGGAAAGATTGGTCTTCAACTGAATCTAACGAAAACAATGATTATGAGGAACGGATGGGTTTCTAATGCCCCATTCATGCTCAACGGAACGACAATCTCCGAATGCTCCAGTTACATCTATCTAGGTCGTGAAATCAACATGATGAACGACCTAGCCCCAGAGTTGAGTAGGAGGAAACGAGCGGCTTAAGGAACGTTTGAGAGCATCGAAGATGTAGTGAAGAAGACAAAGAACATGCGACTTCGTGCCCACCTTTTCGACTGACAATTATCTCTGCCCTAGCGTATGCAGCAGAAACCTGGTCGCTACGTAAGCAGGATTAAAGATCACTTGGCGTTATTGAACGCGCAGTTGAAAGTCGATGCTAGGAGTACCCGCATCTCGCAAATGAGAGAAAGGATCCGAAGTTCCCACCTATGTTAACGATGGAAAATCAGAGACGCCGTTCTACACGCCAGCATATCGAAAATAAGGTGGGCTGGACACGTGATGCGCTTCAACGACAACCGATAGACTAGAGCCGTTACCGACTGGATTCCTCGGGACGTCAAGCGCTCTAAAGGAAGACCACTGACCCGTTGATCCGATTTCTTCACGAAAGCGATATGCTCAGCGAATCCTAGAGCGAGGAGGACCCACTGGGCTACTCTTGCACGCGATAGGGAAAAATGGAAGAGTTGCTGGTACCCGCTCTAGTCGCTCGACGATCAACGGGACAACAGGTGATACAGGTGATACTGTGCAAAGCAGTTCTTCTCGGTCTAGAGGATGCCGCTCCACGTAGGTCTTTAATGTCGATGTCCATTTGATGCACTGAAGCAAAAATACAGGTAATAACCCTTTCGAGACCAGGTGTGCCTCAAAAATGCTACATTGGCCTTTTCATAATTTGTTCGTCAAGCACATAGCTTTCACTAAATTTTAGGAAACCATCTGAGAGCTGAAGCGATATTGATTCAAGTACTAAGCTTGGTTCCTAAAAAGATTTTTTCACTACGCTGTAGTAGCGGAGAGGAAGAAACTACATTTTGCCTTTGAGTGATATTTGCTTCGCTGAGGCATGTTCAACTTTCCTGTGTAATTTTGGTTCCTTCATCACTTTGGTAAGTACATTTCTAGTAGTAACTTTCCTTTACCACAATACTCTTTTTGTGAGCTATAGCTACCGAAAAAAGATCACTTTTGCACTCGGATTACTCAGCCTGTCGTTTGTACTTCTCAACGGTTTATTGGCACTTGTATGATAAAGTTCATATGTTGGGGATATCTTATGAAGAGAAAACGATAGAATGTCACTGAAGCGCTTTCTTACATTTTTTTTTCAAAGAAAGAGCACCCACGCATTCCAAAAGTTCTCACTTTTCATAACGAAAACCTCATCAATAATACAAACGCATTTCCAAATCTTGATGCATTTTCGACGATGTTGCAAAAAGTGTAATTCGCAAATACATCGCTGCAATGTATGACTTTCAGAAAAACTTACATGTTGACATTTTTAGGGCGCTGCCGGATTAAGCTACGACAGAATATACATTAATCACTTCGTGGTGTTGTTCATCATAGATAGTACAAATTCCTGACCTTTTTTCACATTGATGCTGATATTGTTAGTGTTGTAAACAGTAGTTCCTATAACAATCAACGACTTTTACAACAGTCATTTATTGACCCCAAGGGACGTTGTGTACCAGTCGAGGTACACGAGTGTTTGAAGGCCTTTCTTCTAACCAAGAGTGTTTTCCAGACAAAGCTCAAATCTCTGTGATTTAAAGATATGTTTGATTTTTGAAATTAATCTAAAAATATGTTGTAGCGGCAACAAAATTATAATCACACTGAATTTACTCCATTTGCTCGGCTGAGACTTCAATATGGCTCGTCATCAAAGTTTTACTAGTCATTCGATAGTTTTAATTTCAAGGATTTTGGTGAAATAGTTGATTTTTTGGAAAAAGTTCCATGGGCGACTGTATAAGAGGAAAAAAGATTGAATTGCACACTTGAGATGTTATCCTACCGCGTGGGCGTCATTACTGGTTTACTGACATTTATAGGTAAATTTATCAGCCGAAGACATCCTATAGTCACACAAAAAAATTGAATATCACAAATATAACTTTTAGAAAGGCTTTTTGATATGAAGAGTGGCTACTTGTTTTTAAAATTCTTGATTTCCAGTATATATACCATAGCCTTGTGGAAAAATAACAAACTTTCATCCTATTGCGCGTTTGCACCGTCTGTCTTGCAGGAACGTAGCTAGACAACCCATCTTTTACAATCAGACACCTTTAATAGATGTTTATATGAAGTTAATTATATGTAGCTGGAGTAGGTGTAGGAAGAGAGCGCGTTCATTACTACAAAGGATACAGTACTACCCATATTAGCACTTTGTTCGAAAAGAAAACTTTTTTGCTCTTTCCAGACATTAGTAGTTATTCAATAGCATAGATTTCTGAAAAATGAATCGGATACCTTTTTTTGAAAGGTCTTTATATTACGCTGTAACAGTGTGAGAAATATTTTACTGAACTCATGAGACTTTTTTGCTGAACAAAGCTTTTCCTTAAAAAATTCAGTAATTATTCAATCAAATGAGTTTCGACAAATCTAATCATGTATTCAGTTTCAAAAAAAGTTCTTATTCGGCTGTAACACCGGAATTCAATTCCACTTCATGGGCAGTGCGCAGACTTTGCACTGACATGTGGATGGCTTTTGCAGCTTTGACACCAAGCCATCGCTTTCAATAACCATTCGATAGTTTACATTTCGAGGATTTCAATGCTGCGCTTGCCTTTTGAAAAAGGAAGCCTAATAGCGGGTTGTAGCGACAAGATTAGAATTATGTTACACATCTGAGTACCTCTCGCTGTACACGGCTTTTCCTCCATACTTACATGCTCAATCAAGAGCGCAATTCTTAACGATATCAATAACATGTATGGGTTTTAAGAAAAGCTTCTTAATGCGTTGCTACAGTTCAAAGAATATTGCGTCTTGCATTCGGCACGCATCGCACGTCGCCGCTTCATACGGTGCACACATAAGCAGTAAAAATTTGGGAATATTAGTTGGTAACTTAGGTTTCCAAGAGAATAATATCACTTTTCAATGATGAAATATCGCTGAAGATAATCATGTAGAAGATTTTTATTGCGTTTCAATAGGAAGAACGCCATCTTTCAAGAAATAAACTGTTTTCCTGCAAGAGAAACTACACCTTTTCAGAAGCGAACACATTTCTAACCGTTATTTAGCAATTTTTTTTGATTTGGTCCATGGTTTTATAATCGTTCGATAGCTTGAAAAATGCCGATTTCGCGGTATGCTTGGTTTATGGTTCGACTTTCACACCACGCTTTCCTAAAGAACAAAACAACAAATTTCGCGATCGTAATTCATTTTTTGGAAATCACAGCAGGATTTTTGATGTTATATAGTGGTTTTCGAAATTTAACTAAATAGAGTAGTACCAGAGGGACACATGAAAACATAGTTTTAGTGAAGGACGCTCCAGTTTTTTTGAAAATGTCTACCAATTCCTACGAACTGAATGGAATGCAATCGCATCGTGTAAATGTGTTCGTACTTTCTCTTTTTTTTCCACCCAGTAAAGCTTTCAAATAGACTTTAAGTATTCATTCAACAGCTCGAAAACTGGAAAATTCAGCACTGAACCTTACTTATGAAGAGACTATCATAGTAAGCTTTACTAGCGAAAAAGGGTGATTTAGAGCATAAGAGCGCATGTGGGGCAGTGGTTACAGGTGTTTTACTTTGCACACGAGGTCATTGGTTCGATCTCACACTCATGTCTCACCAAGTATCCGATCTCTTCAGGAACGCCAGATTTATGCCAGACTTCTCTGCGAGCCCATGGACCTCCCTCGTTGAGGGATCCCGCCCGGTTAGTTGAGAGGGCACGTGGCGCGACCCCAGGTGGTGCATAGCGGAATAAACGCGAACCAAAAAGACCGTTTGTTTTTTCAGAGACGTAGGTAGATTCAGATGATGAGCTCATTACTTTGCAGCTTCGACCTGCTGAAACCCTATTTCTACGAGTCAAGTCGGACAAAGGCCTGCATTCAAAACCTGGGAAGTACATGGGAGGCGGTTAGGAATCGCCTCCAACAAATAAGCTCCTTCCGCTCCTCCGAGAAAGATTGGCAAGCTACTCATGAGTACACCAGCCCCCAAGTTTAGAGCCTGGCAAGTTGTACGTTGGGCATCAAAATGCCAAAAACATTAACAAATATGCACCTCTTCCCCCAACCTCGAAAGAGCTTCTGGTACGGCAGCGCCAAGTAGGACGAGTATGGAGACGCTACTAAAATCTCAGGGCCAAAGTAGGCTGCCAAGATTAAGACGGACTTAAAAGACTTTCCGTACCTATAACGCAAGAACCTTTGCTCATGAATCCGCTTTAGAAAGGCTACTGATTCAAGCAAGAAGGATAAAGTACGATATGATGGGCCTGGCTGAAACGGGAAGACGCCATCCTTTTCAAGTTGTTTATAACACCGGAGAAGAACTGTTCCCCGGAACATGCGATCGCAGAGGTGTCGGTGGCGTTGACGTCCTCGTCAAATCGAATTTGACCGTGAACATTGATTCGTTCGAACAACTAACAACCCGTATCGGACGATTACGGTCAAAACGATGTGATTCTATGCCGGCTTTGACCATCTTCGTTGCTTACGCACCAACATCAAGCTATGACGAAGCGAAGATGAAGCATTCTGTTTGGACTTCCAAAATTCTTCGGAGAAGATCATACATTCTTCAGGTCATTGCCGGAGATTTCAATGCAAAAATTGAACCTAGAAGAAAGTTAGAAGAACGTTACGTTGGGACCTACGGACTAGAATGGAATAAATAGGGTGAGAGGCCTTCTGAATTTATCATGACGACCCAAACTATTCATGGTAACTGACAATATCAAAAGCCTCACTGTTACCGATGAACGTGAGAGTCTCCCAATGAAGAGTACCATGACGAATTAGACCACATCTTAGCAAATCGGAAGCTTTGCGTAACCTATGTCGCTGTTGTTCCGAGGTACTACACGGGATCACACCATCGTCTCCTTCGAGCAACGCTCCGTTTTTCGCGGAGAGAGAGAGACGCTAAATTTAAGCAATGAAGTTTCAGTGCTACCATAACTCAGGACGTATTCATATTGTTAGTCGGCTCTTGGGAAGATACCGCTGTCGACATCATCGACGAGGAATACGATCGGCTCGTTGTTTATGCTTCACGTCAGCGTTGTGAAAGCCGAGAGTCCCAACGTCACGAAAAGACGCTTGTCTCTGCAGACGCTCTGGCTAATACGTCAACGTGGAATCACACAAGCTACACGCGACCGAAACTTACGGCCGAACTTGCGAAACGCTGCAGAGAAACGACAAAAAGAGGACCTCACAGAAAGACGAGGAGCAGTTATGGCAGAAGCTGCAAAAGCTGGAAAGAGCATTCGCAAAGCCCAGCGAGGCTTCGCCTAATTGTAAGACCAGGAGGATTGCACTCCGATTCCCTGGCGAGACACTTGCGGCTTCCAGGGCTATGGAGGAAATCATCTACCAGTGCTACTCGGATCTCTTCTCTAGCCATGGTCTCTTATGTCACATAAATTGAAGGAGGATGAATATGTCGTTCCACCGGCCCTCCCTTCCGAAATCCGACATGGTATACCGTCGGTGAAGAACAGAACAACACCCGGTCCAGACAGGATTAGACTAGAGCACCTGAAGAACTCGTCGCCAATTCTCATTAACACCCAGGCCTGGCTCTTCACTTCGCTGCCTGTCAAAATGCAAGGTCTCCATTCAGTGGAAAACCAACAAGACCGTATTGCTGTCAAAAGGGAAGACCTTCACAACGTAAGCAATTATCGCTCAGTCTGCTTCCTGTTCGTTGTCCATAAACTCCTTTACTCGAGTCATCCTAAACAGGAATGGACAGAACACTATACGAAGGACAGACATGCGAACAAACAGGGTTTCCAAAAGGAAATAGTGCCAAAGACACATCCACACGATTACAAGGCTCATTGAAGTTTCACGAGAGTACAGTTAACCCGCTCTGTCTCATTTTCATTGACCTGAAAAAGCTTTTGATTCAGTCGGTTTTAGAGGCTCTGGATGACCAGGGGCGTACCTACTCGGTGCATAATGATCCCTCCTGAGCTTTATATAGATTTCACGACCAAAATATCTCCATTCTACAAGAAAATCACCATTGGCATAAGAGAGTGGTTCGACAAGGCAATACACTTTCCTCCAATACTATTCATTGCCACCCTACAAAGCGTCATGCTATTACTAGAATGGGACAATGTGGGAGAGAAAATTGGCTGTCGACATTCAACCATCTTCGCTTTGCTGATAATATCGTAATCATAACACCGAACATCAGGCAAACGAACGAATGTTGACCGATTCCGACAGCGCCTTTGGAGAGGTCTTCGACCAAATCTAAAAAAACAATGTTCATGAGGAACGGACGAGTTTTGAATGCCCCACTCACGCTCAAACGGAACGAAAATCTCCGAATTCCCCAGTTACGCCTATTTAGGCCATGAAATCAACATGATGAACGACCTAACCCAAGAGTTGAGCTGGAGGAAACGAGCGACTTAGGGAACGTTCACGGGCAACAAAGATGTGTTTGAAGACGACAAAGAACATGCGACTCCGTGTCCACCTTTTCGACTCGACAATTATTCCTGCCTTAACGTATGCAGCAGAAACCTGGTCGCTACGTAAGCAGGATGAAGATCACTTGGCGTTATTGAACGCGCAGTTGAAAGTCGATGCTAGGAGTACCCGCATCTCGCAAATGAGAGAAAGATCTACGTCAACGATCGAAGTTCAGAGGCGCCGTTCTAACACGAAAGGATATCGAAAATGAGGTAAACCGGACACGTGATGCGCTTCAACGACAATCGATAGACGAGAGCCGTTACCGACTAGATTCCACGGGACATCAAGCTTTTTACAGGAAGACCACCGACTCGCTGATCCGATTTCTTCACGATAGATATAGAAAAAAGATATGATGCTCAGGCGAATCTCTAGAGCAAGGAGGGCCTACTGGGCGACTCTTGCACGCGATTGGGAAAATGGAAATGCATCCGTTACCCGCTCGAGTCACTCGACGGTCAGCGGGACGACAAGGTGAGAAGTGATCCAAGTAATGTCTGATAAAAAATGCGAGGATTAGATGTGACACTTTCGCTCTTAAGCTTCGTAAGGACCACTCCAAGTACTGAATCTAGATCGAAGTCACCGAAATGTGAGCTTTGAATGACTATTTAAACCAATGAGAAGTCATCCACAGGCTCTCGCCTAACAAAGAATGCGGCGGAGTGTGAAATGCAATTGTACTTCAGAAAGATCGACTTTCCATTAGCGTCGGCATCAAGGTCAGCTCGTGTAATTATCAAAAACTCAGCTGTTAAAGCTGGTATGAGGCTGGTATTTCTTGCGGTTGTTAAGTAAATATAGACCGCAGTACAAATTGTAGGCTGAGTTTTATCGACGCCACCCTCTTACACTATGATAACACCACCATTAGCAATAACGATAGCAACTGCCCACCTCGCGATGGTCCAACAACTAAGTCTTGGATATGCCTGGTAATTATTTTTTAAGCCATTCATGTGATCTGTTATGAGCACTTGTACAGCTCCATACACGTTTTCGGCCTTGATAGTCTCGTCAGTTGGACAGGCCCTTCGTTTTAGCCGATCCTCTAGGGGGTACCCAACTCAGCAAAATAGTGTAGCCGAGTTTGGCTGCAATTCCAAGTATACTTCAAGATTGGTCATTATCTCTTGTTTGACAGATTGGCTGAGCATAGCTTTTCGGTGGATTCCCAGATAACCGTACTAGTTCCTTCCTGTGCGTTTTTACACGAAATGGTTCCACCGACGTTAAAGTTCGTATAGCAGAATTTTTTTCGAGAGTATTTCTAGAAAGATTATAGGAAGACTCGCGTGACTGCACGAGCATTTAAGGGAAATATGGCATCAAAAAGTGGAAGAGACAATATTATCCTTGAAGTACACCATTTCGAGAAAAGAACTTCGCAGATAACATAAAAATCTTATTCTTTATTCAGTCCTCCGAGATAGGTGGGATTTCTTTTGTAGAAACTGAACCACTGTAAAAGGCCATCTCTTTTTGATGATACGACTGGTTTAAATAGGAAACGAATTACACAGCATTTTAAGCGGCTGTAAATTGACTGTTCACTTGAACAGTTGTCATCAAACTATGAATTTGTATGAAACATTGCCTCACTTGTATGGTAAGCTCTGTTTTTCGGTAATACAAGAATATGCACATCCACAGCTTGCCAACGACTCTATTGATGTAGACAAAGCTGAAGGCAGCATGTCGGACTCGCTTGCTTGGCTACTTGGCCGTGACTGAGAAATATTGCAATCTTAAAATAAAGATGCTCTATGAGACTACTAAAGCTTTAGCGAAATAGAATTTGCAATTTTTTATATTTCATATATATGCTCTATGAGAGTGCATAGCTTAGTGCTTAGGTGTCCCCTACGCGCTCACACCCGGCAGTATTGACATTTATGTCTCGTTTCTAGGGCAAATCAAGTTTTTTTCGTTCCGATAACGATACATCGGTACCAGGTATTTCTGAGATGTTACGAGCACTTATTTGATAGATCGAAAACTCTTACTGATCATTATACAAAACATACATACACTAAGCCATCTCACCATCGTTTGATGGGTCGGAGCATGGCGAAATTGATCATTAACGAACACTTTGTTTTTTTTCCTTTAAGAGTTTCACAACTTCGTACAACGAAATTGCTTTTACTCAGCAGGCTTGTAATTTTCTGTATATCATAGTAGCGCACAAATGTCTAATTAGTCAAAACACTTTTTGTTTTATCAAATGTTAATCAGATGTACAAAAGTAAATGTCAGAAACTTCTATATAATCTTGTATTCACTTATGAAGTAACAATCTGATGAGAAGTTGTGTGCAATATGGTGTGGTAGAAATACTTTCTGATTATACTATAAGTTGAGCATACCGTTGCATTTTTGGAAGCACCGTTCACAAGGATAAAATACTGATTACAGCATTTTGTTAGATTAGGCAGTGAGGGTCACAAAGTTTAGAGCGCTTGTTTTGACTTCAATTTTTTTTAACGTTTTGAAACTCAGACTTCGACGGAACGCACTGATCTCTCATTCGCAATTGGCCCTAAACGATTATAACAAAGCGTATAGTTCGGTAAACGGAGAGATTACGTTAACACTTTTACCCTATGCGCACTCACTTCCAGTCCTTTTAAAAAAAATGGATTTAATGCTTTTTGGAGACATAGCGATCATTCGGTAGCTCAAGTCTCTATGACTTTCACAGTGCACTCGGTTCTTCAGAATGCCTTTTTGGTGCGCTGAAACGATAGTAATAAGGTCATGTTTCACACCGAGGCATATTCCGCCGGAAGAGCTTTTCGCGAAGCTTTCAATAACGGTTCGATAGCACAATCTCGACGATTATAATGTTACACTTTCCTTTTGAAAAGGACTTCTTTATGCGCTGTATGGGCCAAAAAAAAATTGGGTTTCGCCTTCGACGCGCATTTTTTGCTCCGTTATGGCTATAATATCGACCGCACGGTTAATTCATTGCATAAAGCCGTTCACATGTGGCGCACGTTTCTGCTATCAAATTTATGGTTTTTGCTCCGCTTTGGAAGGACTCAAGATAGATCATATGGGTTTGGACTACGAGATTTCTATGCGTCGAGTGTGAAATCTTATTTTGTTTTGGCTGCTATTTACAAATAAAAAGATTTCCCGACTGGATTTTATACTCTCGTTAAATTTCTCAAAATTTAAACTACCGAATAATCACTGGAAGTCTGAAGGAGAAGCTCTGTTCAGCGTAAAATGTTTGAATTAAAACATGGATTTTTTTTTTTGCTACAACGCATTAAATGGATTAACTTCTAAAGAAAGTGCACCGTTGAAATTTTCGAGACTTATGCTATCAAATAACTACTAGATTCTAAGCCAAAGCAAAAGACGTGTTTTTTCTAAGAGGCAAAAAGGAGTGCGAACTGAGAAAAAGTACTTGCGAGAGAAAATTGGCGAAGTTCAAAAAAATATATGATATGTCAACGGACTAGAACAATACTATATTTATTTGGTATGAGAATTTCGAGCGAAGAAAAAAGGAACAAGATGACAAAATAGAGCACGGAAAACAGGAAAAAAAGAAAACACGAACAAGAATTATTCGGAAAAAAACTAACAAAAACAGGAAACGAATTAATCATTAAGTGTCCACAAACAGTTCGTCCGAACTCGCGATCTAGTGAAAATAATCTACAATCAATTGAGTAAAAGCATGGGAGGAGAATAGGAAAACAAAAGAAATGATGAAGTTTCACAACTGCTCGACAGAACCGGTAATCTACTGAGCATGACTTACGGCCGATAACATGGACATATTGGGAAAAATTGATTGGAGTTCACAAACTGCTCGCTCAGCCCAGTGATCTACAGGTTATGATCTACAGATGAATATTTAGGGTTATGGGTAATCATTTTTGTTTGCAGAGCACCACAACGATCAGCTAGAGCATTCTGGTGATTCTGATTCGGTTACAAGTTGAGACGAGATCTGTCCTCCACCTCCTTTCCCCGTGTGGTAGTGGCAACGCCTAGTTGGTATCTGGAGAACATCCGGAGGTTGCCGTCAGTTGATGGACAGGCAGAATTCGTTATGAAGCTGGAACCATCAAATGACGTCAATCGCTTTAAGTAGCCGCCGCGTGTAGTGATGAACTTCATCATACGGGCAACGACACTTCAGTTAGAGCACATTTAATAAGACTGATGAGACGGGTGTGGTGATGAGATGAGCAACGTGAGTTCAATTACCGCTTCAGGTTCAGAGTCATGCTATCACTCAGTGTTTTCAAAGAATATATCTGTAACATCATAAACACTGCTGCTATGACTAAAAACAAGGAAATTTTTGTGATTAAAATTTTTTTAAAGATTAGAATTTTACGACACTCGTAAACGATTTCTTTCAACTGGAATGCTCCATGATGAATGTTTTAGAGGAAAAGCGTTTTTAGCAAAAAAATCTTGAATGTGAAATAAATTTTTTATCCTACCGCTACGACGTAACATGAAAGAAATGCATGTTTTGAACTGATAGGTCTTGTGGAAAAAGAGTAATACACAGAGTTTTTTCAAAAAAAGAAAGCATCGTTCGATTTTTTGAGATTTCCGCCATCGAATGACTGTAAAAATGTCAAGGAAGAAACAAATATATGTTTTTATAAATATGGGGTATGGAAAAAGCAAAAGTACCGGCACCATACTGTTCATAAGGCTCAAAGGGCGATACACGTGCGTACCACTCCATAGGTGCCATAACCGCGTTCATTAAAGGCTGGAAATACGCTGTGAGGTGTATTAGTTTCAAGCGAAATCTCAAGATTGTCTATTGAAAAGTGATGATTTATTGAAATTTTTGACCTCAAGGTTGTGTTGATAGAAATGCAGTTGAAGACCTTATGAATTCTCATGGTAAATGGCATCACACTTAGGCCTGAAGATATGAGGACCGCATCTTAAACTCATTACGTTGTGGTGATTCAAACGAATCGGAACGTGTTTTGTCAACTGTGTTTTGTGTGCTTTCCAAATAACGACGCGCAAGTATCGTCAGCGCTATAAAAATTTTTCGAATTCAAAATGGGTCGTAAAGCTGCGAAGATATTTGGCAAGATCACCATCTCATTTTAATCAGGAACCGTTAGAGAACGCGCAGTGCAGTGGCGGTTTGAAAACTTTCGCAAAGGAGACGAGAGCCTTGAAGATGGGGAACGTCGAGAAAAGGTGAACCGAGAACTTGGTGTGATTGCCAAAATGAGCGACTGGATGCTCTTCAACATTCCGTGCTGAACAATGTTGTGAAATACTTACAATTATATAGTCTCCGATGAAAGAGTCTGATGAAACATTGGTTCAAAAGCGCTTAGTTAGTACAACGTCGTATTGATATTTAGAGAAGATGCTTCAGCAAAACTGCTAATTGTTCATCAGACCAATGAATAAGGCATGGGGCTGCTACAACACGGAAATGTCACAACGCGGAACTGCTCTAACACGGAAATGCTGCACATGAAGCTCTTCAAGACGGAAGTGTTTTAGAGTGAAATTGTTTTTTCAGCTTACACCAGCCTTTGTAACAAGTTGTAACCGATTCGATGACTCTACGCAACCAATAATATCTTCGTATCGTCAAATGAGAAACAATCAAAGCAGCATTATAAGCTCTGACCCCAACACTTCTTCATTAAGATATTCAAATAAGTCTAGATTTCCAACTAATCACACAATGTTGTCTACTAGGATGCAATCAAGAAGGCTTGCAGCATAACTTGTAATTCGCATGAAATGCTGTCATTGATCACTTCTTCTTCACAAATCTCCAGATCATCTTATGCTGCAAAGCAATCTTTGTCATCATCCATTAGCGAAACTGTCAGAACTGCTCTAATGGAGTTTTGTTCAATATGCTGACATATTTCAAGCTCTTATGGGGTCTGTTTGCAACAGTTATATGGCGCAAGACACGTGTTTCAGTTTTACAGTCTCGTCAGCTTCACGGTGTCTTTTCGTTCAGTCAGTTCATCGGTGATAGTTTTGTTTGGTTCTTTTTAGATCCATGCAAGATGATCATTTGGTCAAATCCTTTTCTGGATTATAAATGCAGACACTTTTTTGACACTCTAGACACTTCATTGATTCGTTTTCACAAGGGTTTTTTCTCATTGTGCCGATTCCAGTACTCTTAGCATTCATTTCGTTGTTTCGTATTTTTCTTGAACTTCGCAGAATACTGGTTGAGCGAGGCTTCTTGTAATCTCGAGGGCATCCTGGCTGTAGAGTTAGACAGGACGTTGTTGCTGGCGTCTGGAGCGAGTTGGGGGTAGAGCTCAGCTTCACGCGTAGCGCGACGAGCATCACAGCCCCTCTGCTACTGTCCCCCTCAATGCAGACTTCAGAGTTCTAAAATGTAGCTCTTCAAGCATTGCGAGATGACAAACCACTGAAAAGCTTGCATCCGTTGCATTAATTAGAATGATCTTCACGAATTGTACAGTGGTTTGCGATAGCGAATGTTGCACTGCGATTATTTTATCACGGCCAATTCTAAACGGCTTCGCCTTCCTCAAATTGCTAAACTTCCAGATTCCACGATTCCCTATAATTCTGGATTTCTTTACAGACTTTCAAAGTATTTGCTTGGCAATCAACAAAATTTCACTTGCCAAAGGAGTTTTCATTTTGAATGGCTGACAAATGAGAGCGTTAAGGTTTAAGTAGCACACTTGAAAACTTTCTAAAAATTTGTTGCAAAAGCGTTTCTCTCCGATAATTGTACTCCGCTTGTACCAATCGAAATCTTTCCAGATTTTCAACTCTGCATTCATAAAGTCGTGTTTTTCAACTATAAAATGTTATTCCTGAGAATTAGGATTTATGTCACAAAATCACAAAAGAGATGACGGGAATTAAATTTAAGTCGGGGCACTCACATGAAAAATAACGCCGTGAACTGGAATTTCCTTTAAGTCATCGCTCTCACATGTCTATCCCTTACTCATATTCTATAATAAGCATCTACTGGCCTCATTTATCAAATTTCGTGTACTTTGAAATAGCATATTGCCACAGCGGCTTAGGGATTTCACTGTTAACCATTCGAATCGAAAACCTCTCAAGTCCTTCGAAGGTCAAAGAGCTTACGATGACAATGTGGTAGTTTGCCGATAAGACTTTAGTTTCTATCGTCACTAAAAAGAGTTTAATCATCAATTAAAAATATGATAGAAGAGACTTCAATAAGGTTATAGTTACTCAGAGCATATTCGAGCAATCATAAGACAACAAACTTTCAGTCAAAAATGGTACTTCATATTGCAATGTGATATCACTTTAGCGACTATTCAGCGAAATTTTTTAATATAGTGAACTCTAAAAGTTGGACCTCTATAGAGTGATAGAAGAGACTTTGTTCTATCGTATTAGTGAATGAAAACTTTTCTCAATCCTCTTATACTCCATATAAATATCGTTTCATCGATGGAGTTTGAATTAAGGCCAATGCTTCTTTAGAACGCCACATACCTGAACGCAAACCAGATGCGTACGAAAGGGTCATATTTCATACTCTTACTGAAAAATTTCATGCCTTCGCATTTGTATTTAATCATATCTCACTCATGTTTACGATATTTTGCTACTCTTACGTTAGACTCATGCTTGTTCAACCCTCAAGAAAAACGCGTTTTCTGTTTTTCTAGAGTTTTGGTAGTTTTTCGATTACCTAACCACTAAAGTACGACTATAGAAATGGAAGCGCGCAGCTCGAATGAGCGGCGGTGTGCGGATTTCGTTGTTTGATTATGTTTTCTTCTGTTTTCTCAAAGTTATGGGCTTCTTCAGTACTACGATAGATTACGATTTCTCTATTCGCTCATATGCTTTTGGAAACATGTATAACTCTTATATATGAAACCAAGTCCTAGTTAACCACACAATCGTACTGTTTCTGGCATTCAGTTCAAGAGCAATATGTTATGCAAAAATTTCGGTTATAAGTCTTCGAGTCTTGAACAACTTTCTTATTATTACAATACCCAAAAGTCATCACAACTATTAAGAATAAAAAAATGGATAGCTAGCCAATAACGATTATACATTCTGAATGCGATAGTGCTCATCGATAACAAGCAATAATTCCGTTTATTAGCAGACTTCCAGGGTTGGAATCTATGTAGAATTTTGAAAGAGCATTTCATTCTGTAAACTTTATATATCCATTTATCCTAGCTATGAGCATTATCCGCTGTTGCAGTCTTGACCACTGTACATGCGATTTCTTTTGCTTCGGTAATTTGATAGTACACTGCCCTCAAGGCGACTTCATTGATCCTTTTCAAGCCCTAAAACTCAAGTAGATCTAGTGTGATTGCGTGCAGGTATCTGCAGCCGTCCGTGAGTAAAACACAGACCTAATCGTACCCTACTACCCCGTGTGCATCTTAGTCCTCGTTACCGCGTGCATGCATACACTATGCTGACTTTCACGAATCATTTGTGGTTTGTATATACGAAGATTGCCGATTACTTTGCATACAGAAGAACTCCGTGTCTAAGCCACGCACGTGTTCAGAAAAGAAAAACTAGTCAGCCAGCAAATTTTTTGCTTGTTCATCACTCCACAATCACTTCTTCCGAAGTGTGCTTTTGGATAGTCGACTGTGGAAATGCGAGTCAATTTGATCTTCTTGAGCTTAATGAAAAGGATACTTTCAAACTCTCAACTAATATTGCACGTTATTTTTACAGATTACATCAAGAAACAATGATGGAAAGCTAACTGGTGAGACGTTGTGAAAACTGTTGTAACCCAGAATTTCACCCTACTCTTTGGTGATGATAAAAGATGTACAAGAAAAACGTGAGGCTTGGATGAAAAAAATCTAATCGACTTCCACATACTCTACATGCCTAATTTCTGACACCATTGTAGCACAGCATATCTATGACGATTAGAAGAATGATGTCTAGAAAGAAGCTTTATTATCACAAGACAGTATCTTCTTCTGTTTAGCCGCTCCGAGGTGTTATTGATATTATTTATTGAATATCAGCGCAGCATATAACAATGCAGTTGATTATGCAGCACGAATATTACAACAGTCGTGGTGGCTAACGTTTCGGTAAGGTTCACCATCTTCAGAGCCTAGAAATGTCAAATTGATTCGCAAAATATCAAATCAAAACTCTAGCAGAAAAATGTAAGAGATAAATTTTGGGGTCGCATAGAAAAAACTTCATTTCAAAAACACTCACCGCTTAAATGTTTTAGCTCTTTCAATAATTCATTGAAGACCTGCCACTTGGAGTCTGTGCTAATGTAAGACTTTGCTCGGCTCCGCTATAAAGCTAGACTAGAACCACCCAATAGGCGCGAACAGCAGGAAAATGTAGGAGCATTGCCAACACCGCCTTTTCCTCGAGCGCTCTTTAGACAACAAGGACCCTAATAATGAAGTGGATATCAATTTTTGCATATTTTCGAACGAAACTCTTGGAATCCCTAATCACTATCGCGCAAAAAATTATAGCTCCAACCTAACATCAAGGCAGAAAAACGGTTGTACGACAGATACGGGAGCTAATAAAGTCCAAAACCATTCGACTATCAGTTAGTGATAATGAAGGAGAGTTCGTGGTAATTCCCCATAAGTTGGATTTTGAGATAACGAAAAAACACCTAGAGGGCACTACACTCTATCGTGCATCATCCAATAAGGAATTTCAAAAACAATATCGAAAGTTGAATAGTGAATGCATAAAAATAGCAAGTTCGGCTGGTTTAAAATCTTCCATTATTTCTCAACTAAAACTTAGTCCACCATCATACCCCGTCTTGTACTTACTTATTAAGACTCATAAGTTGAAATGTACTGATGATCATGAGTCTACCGATCCATCAAAATTCAAAGTTAGACCCATCATCAGCTGCGTAGACTGGCCAACGGATAGAATAACCTGATTTTTAAACTTAATACTAGTCCAACTACTAAAATACATTTTAGCCCATCTCACCAATACCCAAATGTTCTTGGATCGTCTACGTAACGCGTCTCCCAACAACGCGTACGTAATGGGATCGTTCAACGTAATCGCTTTTTATACAAACGTGTCGAATGAGTCCGCAAATGCAAGCCATATGCGAGCTTCTAATGGAGCACAAACGAACTACGAACATGTATGGCTTCTCCATTCGGCAGGTCATGGCTCTCTTGGAAGAGTGCCTAAGCTGCTCATTCTTTTGATGGTCTGGGAATTATTTTGCGCAGATCAGAGGGCTGGCAATGGGTCAACAGCTAGCTCCGACTCTTGCTATCGCTTTTATGTCTAAAGTAGAGGTACCAATATTCGATCTCCTGCCGTTACTCTACTGTAGGTATATAGATGATTGTTTTGTCGTCTGCTCAACGCAAGAGGAGATGGACAGATGTTTTGAGTTGTTAAATAGCCAGTCAGAATACACAACGTTCACCCGTGAGAAACCTGAGGCAAATTGGCTCCATTTAAACGTTCAAGTTAACCTCTCTAGCAACTCTCACAACACAAAGTGGTATCGTAAACCAAGCAACAAAAACGTCCTCGTTCACTATCTATCTGCTCATCCCTCGCACACAAAATGCGCACTTATAAAAAACATGTTTCGCACAGCTGCTATTGTGTGCACAGGAAAAGAACACAAGGTAGAGTCCCTGAGCTTGGCGCAAAAAATAGCCATCTCTAATGGCTACAACACGATAGGAGCTTCCCGGGTTAAGTTTAGAGGAAATTCGGCGCTCCCACACGGAAGGTCTAGCGAGGAGAAGGTTCCATCCATCCTGCCTTCTATTTCCAACAAAGTAAGTGCAGCCATTGAACGCTGCTCAAAAAGAGCAGGTTTAGATAATTCAATAGCAGTAGTCGAGATACCACCAAAAACACTAAAGCACCAATTAGTCCGCAACTGACTGTACGATCGTCTCTGCGAAACCAACGACTGCAAAGTTTGCCCAAACGGCAGAGACGGCAACTGCATGAGGTCCGGTACAATTTACCTGATCTCTTGCGAGGCATGCCGGGTTGAATATATTGGCGAAACGGGTAGACCACTCTGTATCCGCGTGAAGGAGCACCTAGCTGGGAAACGTAATTCCGACCCAAAAACCCCACTAGGCACGCACAGGGAACAGAAACATGAGGAGCAGATTTTGACGTTAAATTCACGGTCCTTGCACAGGAATCAAAAAAATCTTCGCGTAAAACTTTGGAAACCTTTTGACACATAGCAAATCCCAATAATGAACTGCAAAGAGGAATGCCTCGTAATAAGGCGTGACCTAGCACCATACCTCAGGCTAATATTTCCGACCTGAGCCAAGCACAGTCTTACATTAGCACAGACTCCAACTGGCAGGTCTTCAATGATCAATTGAAAGACCTAAAACATCTAAGCGGTGAGTGTTTTTGAAATGAAGCTTTTCTATGCGACCCAAAAACTTACCTCTTACATTTTCTGCTAGTTTTCTGAAGGTCTTTGATTTAATAATTTGCGAATCAATTTGACCTTTTGAGGTTAGGATGGCGAACCTTGCCGAAACGTTAGCCACCACGACTGTTGTAATATTCGTGCTGCATTATTAACTGTATTGTTATATGCTTCGCTGAAATCCAATAAATAATATCAATAACATTTCGTAGCGCCTAAACAGAAGAAGATACTGATTTATTTAAACTATGCCGAGGTTAACAGACAGTCGATCCTGGGATTTATCACGAGACAAACGACAAAATTATGCATCAGTAGCAGAAACATATTCATTTTCCAAAGATGGTGATTCCATGCTGAAAAATGCGGATTCTTTTTGGATGCATGGAAGTTCTTTACTAAAGACAACTATAGAAATGTCGTTTCAGTTGCATTCCATGTTCTGTGACTCTAAAAAGCCTCTAACATACAACACTGCTTTATAACTATCAACAAAACCCGTTCACCCAACAAACTTGACTTCTCCAAAAATGAGGTTTAGACTTTCTTTCTTTAGTCTATCCCACTAAGAAATTTTTTTGAAACCAAGCCTAACACTAATTCTACATTTCTCAGAAAGTTTTCAAAAAACAAACTGGAAACATGCTGTTATCTCAAGGGCACAAGCATGTATCGGTGATCTAAAATTTCAGAACGCTAATCTTTCTTTCTGCTGGAAACACACTTGTAGAAAACACTTCAATAGTAGTCAATTTTTCCATTGCAAGAATGCTTTCTTAAAAGCAAAATTTCACTATATAATTTCCACAGAAGGCGCTGTAAAGTTCTAACATCGCGCTGATTGCACCAAAAACAATACGTTATCTCCTTTTGTTTAGTAGAGCACATTATAAAAAAGGTTTTTTTTGAAGAGCAAGTTAAAACATTAATACTTTTCGGGCTATCGAATGACATCTAAGATAAAGATAAAATGAGGAAAAATTGTTCAACAACAGTTAGAAATGAATTTTTTATGCAAATGTGTGTTCCTCTCATGGGAACATACGGAGTTTTTTGGCACGTGGTTGTCCGTTCTACCAAGATTATTTTTGCAAGACTTCCCTTCGTGGCATTCAATCCTATTTTTGGCAATAAAACTCTTCTAACATAGAATATGTAGTTGTCTGTATCAACAAAGCAGCTATGACGACGAAGCGGCTGAGTATTGTTTAAGAGGGTAATGCGATCTTCTTTTGACTCTTGCAGCGCACTGTGATAACCTTTCATAAAAACAATTAAAGTATCGAAATCGTCGAAATTTGAGCTATGAAATGATTACTAAGAATTTGGAGAAAAGCCACACCGAAGCCACAGCTAAACAAATGAGGTATATTGAGAGTGAAAAATAACTCTATTTTCATTGCTATAATATAATTTGAAATTTTTTTCAAAAACCAACCATATTTTCAAATTTACAGATAGTTAAGCTTTCTGATGGCCAAGTGTCTAAGAGAAAAGTTTTGTCTAGCAAGAAAAAGCTTCAAACATTCGTGTGCCTCAGCTAGCACACGTCGACTCATAGGGAGTAGATCACGAGAATTTGGGTGAGATTTATTTGTTCAAAATCCTTCCTGAACTCACGTGGTCCACTCGAACCCATTTGCATATCGGAGCAAAAAATACGAGGCGAGTGCGAAACTTAATATTTTTTCGGCTGCCACAATGCAATACAACCTTTTTCAAAAATGAAATCTTGTTTGCTTGTAAGGAATCAAATTATGGAACGATTACTAGAAGTCTGAGGAAGCTTTGACCAGCGAGAAATGCTCAAGTGACATACATAATTTTACTTTAGCTGTTGCAGCGCAGGAAAGATCACTTCAAAAATTAAGTAGATTTTCAAGAATTCCGACACTTAAGCTATCAAAAAATTGCTAAAATTCTAAAAAGAAAAAAAACGCGTTTTTCTTACTAGCTTGAATCGGGGAACGGAAAAAGAAAATCATCCAAATTCACGAAACCCAGTCATTTTTTTACAGCTGCAACGCAATGAGAAGTCCTTATAAAGAAACCAATTACTTCATCAAAATTGCCGAAATTTCAGCTGTCGAATATATATATATATATATATATATAATATTGAAACTCTTAGAGATAGCCTCTGTCCAGTGAAGTGCCCGAGTGTGAAACATGATTTTCCTTTACTATATCAACGCAGTAAGTCGGCCTTTCTGAAAGAAAAGTTTACATCATCGGAGTTTCTGTAATCCAAGCTATCGAGAAAGCCCCAAAATTCTGGATCTAATTAGGAAACGTATTTTTTCCCAAAGGGTCAAAACACATTGCGGACTACAAAACTGATCCTTCATTTCCTATGTCAAAAGCAAATAAAGCAGATGATGAAACGACGTTATTCTCAAATGCAAGATACCAGGCAACTTAAATTCTCAACTTTTCAAGTATGTAGCTTCCTGAAAAGTGGATGTTCCGTGGCATACGCATTCCTTCGATGAGAATCTGCTTGTATAACCTTTCCAATGATATTCAAACTTCTCGTATCGCCAGTGCATGCTTAGAATCCAAATTTCATTTCGTAATAGTCAAAAAACTCCCCAATGGAGTCGAGACAAACGTGCACCTGAAGCAAAAAGTTGAGTTAAGGCTCACGGGTTATTGAATCTCTGAGAGATGCGCTACGCAGTCGTCTTCAAATTATAGCTTCGTCTGACGTGATTAAATGCATATCAGGCCTGATGGCTCTCAGTAGCCTACCAATAAATGGGTTCAGTGCTGCTTATGCTCTCAGAGAAGTTTGACACGAATTTGTCGACACTAGAAGGTCGAAGGCTTGGTGAGCTATGATTCGAGATCGAATCAATGAATTTGTGGGTGACGCAGAGCACCTCTAGCCACTGCGCACGTGTACCTTCAAGGAGAAGTCATCTTTCTTTTTTCTTGGAAAAGCTCAGCGTAAAAGTCTTCTCATATAATAGTTTCAGTACTAATTTTACAGTCCTCGAGCTATTGAATGATTAAGAATAGTCTAATCAAAAGGTCTGATAAATGAAAAAAGAAATTTAATACGAACACACATCACACGATGCCATGAATTCCATTCAGTTCGTAAGAGATAGTAGGCTTTTTCAAAAAGCTAGAATGTTTTGTCACTAAGACGTTTTCATGTGTCCTTTCAGTGAAGTTCTTTCTAATCTAATCTGAAATTTCACCATACAATACCAAAAATTCCGCGGTGAAGTCCAAAAATTGGATTGCTATTGCAAAAGGAAATGCTACCATTTAATGGTTAGTAGAACGTAAAATGAAATCGAACCATAAATCAAGCTTGCTATCAGGATCGGCACTTCTCAGGCTATCGAACGACAACAAAACCATTTTCTCAAGAAGAACAAATGCTGAATAACATTTTGGAAGATGTGGTTTTTCGGTTAAAAGTGGTTAATCATTTAACACATGAGTGTTTTTACTAAAAAAAAAGTTATTAAAGCCTTCAGAACAATCGTTCTTGTGATAATTCATTACTGCATAGCGATAACTTCCACTTGTAACCCAAATTTATCAATTATTTCCCACATTTCCATTCTTTATCAATGCGCCGAAGAAAATCCTGGCGCGCGGAATGACCTCTGAGTTCACATTACCCAAACGGCTCCCAAGCTGATGAGTGTTAACCGTCACATCTAAAAATGATGTACATCATTGATATTCTTAATTTAAGCAATCGAAAAGCTACTTTCTTTGAAGATAATCTGATGTAAAATCTAAAAGTCGGTTTTTTAAGTCTACAATATTAGCTTAGATTTCAGGGTTAGGAACAGATATTCACTAAAGCATGTCTAAAGTTCCAGCTCTTTTCCTTGTATTTTCGCTGCTAATCACAATCTTGACAGTGTTGGGATGTGGAGTGACCCCTGCAGGACAAGGTAATGAAAGAAGAATGTTTTCTACATATATATATATATTTGTATTTATATTTATATTGTATATTCCTAATTCCTTTGTGTTAGACGTCAAGGGTTAAGCGAGCGACAACCCCTTGCGCTAGACAAAGACCTACCGTTACACCTTCTGTAATCATTTGAAATCTTGAATTTCTGGTCACTGCGCTAATCAGTCGATTTTTGAAAAGGTTATTTTATAGTGTTGTAGTCATTAGAAAATATGCGCCTGTTACAAACACGTATTTCTAGCAGGACAAAACTCATTCTTTAGACTACTTGTAACTATTTGACAGCGTAGCTTCGAGCTATTCAAAAACTGCGCATATTTTTTGTACAGATCGTTCCATCGCAGTGCTGGAGAGAAAATAGGACCGAATTTAACATACGCGGCGCATATGTTTGATGGTTAAAACGTATCATTCCGATTCAACAGAATTCCTCTATACGTACATATAATTTTCTTGTTTCCGAAAAAGTGGCAATTGATTTGCGCAGTGGATGCAAAAATGCTTTTATTATGAATGTTACAGCGTATAAAAGAGCTTTTCGATAAAGGAGCATGTAGTGCAATAGCAAAAATCCCAACTTTCGACTGATTACTAACACCTTGTAGAAAATTCTTGTCCAGCCCAAAACTCTAAACTTTTGATTCACTACCAACACCTCGTAGAAAAGTCTTGCCCAACGATAGTGGTAGTTTTCCATACCTGGCCGTCTAACAAAGATCCATATTCTTATACCATGATAGGTCTGCGAAGATGAATCAGAACGAGTTATATCTGAAACATCATTAGTGACCGAAGCTATCACAGTTAGTGCCTTTTGATGAAGGAATTCGACATTTAGATGAGAAAAAGATGAGCTCAAGATTAGTCGAAAATAGTAGTTTGATTTTGAAGTACGCGCTAAGAGATCACATTCCGTTTCAGCGAGCACCAGGAGCTTTACCGTTACCGGCTTCACTTTGCCTGTTGCCATGGCTTACACTAACGCACTCGTTGTTTCTGCTCGAGTTGGCAGTATTGCGACTGAAAAGGGAAGAGCTCAGGCACTTGTGGAACGCCTTGTGATGCAAACAGTATGTTTGTATCTCTTAAATTTCATTTGAGAAGACCGAGTGACGCACAAAAATCCGTACTCAAGCGGGACTTTAATCCACGTTTTAGTGCTAGCAGAGCGCACATCAATTACTGCACCTCGAAAGTCACCGCTCAAAATCATTCCTTCTAAGAACTATCAGATTTTCGACGTTTTCCTATTTGCACGGGTTTTGAAAGACATAAGAAGTAAGCTTCATTTTCTAGCAATTCGTCTGCACAGTTCATTTGCAGACTACAAAGCTCGGAATAAGTTAATTAGTATAACTTCCAGAAGCTCGACTATGGAGAGTGAATTTACGTTTTCTAGGTACTTGATGTTCTCGAACGTCAAGCTCGTATCGCACTACTGCCTGATGCTGCAATCTCGAGCATTTTGAGTCAACTCACTGTTAAGATCAGTTACGAACCACTGCTATGTCAGGCAGTAGTTCTTAGTCTAGCGGATAATGCTATCCGTGAGTCTTTGATGTTTTACGTCCACTTCGAAAGAATGGAACAAAAATATAGCAGAAAATGCAAAAGCAAGCCTGCACTTACTGTTCCAAAGCAAATAACACCGAGAAACCGTTGCAGAATGTAAAATAAGAGGAAAACTACTTTAGTAATGATCATATTGAAATCTATAGAACCGGTAAAACCCTAAGGAGAGTTTTTCCAAGAATTCGTTAAAGAACTGTATAGTATTCAATGTGTCAGTTGATGTAATAGGTTGTGTGATATGTCCTTGTTATGATGTCTCACATGTACCTAAGAGAACTGAGTGATAAGCAAAAATGCGGCCTCAGAAGGGAGTCGAATTCGCGTTTCATCCATACCCGGAACGCGTGGTATCACTACACCACCGAGGTACATTCGCGCTGCCACTCATTCTTTAACGTCTCCATGTTGCCTGTCTTTCCCTTCACTTACTTATAAAAGAACACACCTAGATGGATAGTCGAAAAGTTGTAAACATATTCCTATAGGTGCGCATAAGCTAAAAAGATATAACAGCAATACTTTGAATTAGTTGTGAGAATCTTAATACACTAATCAAAGACATTGATGCAGAAAATTCTAGAGGCTTTTTGAATAAATTTCAGAAGCCCACAAGTGAACAAAAGTAGAGAGTGTCTGAACAAAATAGATGATGTCACCTTCTCTCCTATTTCTTTTTAGTTGATTAAGGTTTATTTTTAGAGTGTGTATTGACGCACCAATAAACTCTCCTATACGGGTAGCTTAGCGGTAAATTTACTGCAATAGATAAACACTAATTCATTTTCATTGAACTGTCACCAAATGTGGAAAGTGTTGTTCGAATGATTGGATATGGTTTGGTATGGTACGCCTTCTAGACTTTAAAGAAGGCGAAATCGCTGATACGTAAGCTAGCGAGATCAAAATAAATATCAAATTCACACAAGCTTTATGCGGAAATTCGTGAAATATTTTCTACATTCGTGTCAACATTTAGTGAAAATTGAACTTTCGAATGTCAGGAGATGGTTTGAAGAGATAAGATGATTAGAAGTATATTAATGATCAAAACTAATTTCGGCTTATTCCTTTCTCCGCTGCACTAAAAGAAGAACACTCTCATTCATATTTTCTTGCAGCCGGCATAGACATGAAGAGCTGCATCATCATCGACAACACGGTGACGGGTATTTGCACTAGAATGGCGGTGCCGGGGGTGAGAGGAGCCGGACCGTGTACACCAGGGGAACGAGGTGTTACAATAACTCCTGTTGCCGCCGCTCACACGTCAATCTCAGGAACTCTCTCGGTTTGTAATGTATTCTTATCTAAATATCTTCGTTCAGTAAACAAAAAAAAACTTCTTTGTAGACCACAAATATCATCATGGCAAATTGGTCGAAAGCGATGTGGCAAAATGTAATGAACACTGCACTTCGAATGCTGGCATCGGGTTCTTTTAGATCGAATTTTTTCTCAGCAACCGCCACTGTTGGTGAAAGTTGAATTTTAACAGCAATTTGTTAAAGAAGAAGATTTCATTTGATAAATCTCTGTGGTATTAGAGTAACAATAAACTTAGTAATCAACAACCGTGCAACAACTTGCCTTGAAGTGATACACTGAATTCCGTAAAGTGCACGACGTGATGAGCTGTGTTTTAGTGCTAAATTCGAGAAATGAGATATTGTGCAAGTGGAAAATTATTGGGAAAAGGTAATAAATAACTACGACGGGATCTTCAGAGATATATCCGAAAAAGTGGCTCTAGTTGAAAAAAGATACATGTTTTTCATTTCAAGTGTTTGTAGACCACTCTCAAAACTAATTATATCTCTTTATTTATTTTTGAGCCAACATGTCACGTCATCTGTTATGGGCTCTTTCACAGTTCGATGCCCTGTTTCGGTTTTACAACATAGTCGGGCAGGCTCTTCGTCTTTAGCCAACCCTTTCGGAGGTCGCTACCTCCCCCCTATAAAGAAGTAGGCGATAACGAACGACTTACACAGTCGCCGATAAGTAAGAAATAACAAGATCGGCAATTTTCAATTGCTCTTGGATGGTAGCTTTAAAATATTGAATCGTTTGTTTCAAGTGTTTTCCTTGAACCACGCTCAAAATTTGCTATATATATATATATATATATATATATATATATATATATATATATATATATATATATATATATATATATATAAGGATATGACTTATTTTGAGCCATAGGTCTAGTGCTATATAGGCGCCTATTTCGTCCTATTGGGACTCATCAGTAGCACCCTCCCTCGGTTCCGTCGATCCCTTGAGGTTAAATAATCCTCTAAAGGGATCGGCGCCGAGTAAATTCTAATCACCCAAAGTCGGATGATGGTCTTACCTGACTTTGTGGTGACCGGCAGTCGAGCTTACGGCTTTTAAAATGAACTATACTTCTGCTATCGACTGCTTTTTTACAGACCCGCTCAAAATGATTTAATCTGATAAGGATATGACTTATTTTGAGCCATAGGTCTAGTATACTTTATACTTTATTCATACTTTATTTTCATACTTTATTTTTTCATACTTTATTTAACCTCAAGGGATCGACGGAACCGAGGGAGGGTGCTACTGATGAGTCCCCATAGGACGAAATAGGCGCCTATATAGCACTAGACCTATGGCTCAAAATAAGTCATATCCTTATCAGATTAAATCTTTTTGAGCGGGTCTGTAAAAAACAGTCGATAGCAGATATATATATATATATATATATATAATGTCCTAGGGTCGACAACATATTAACCTCGGCATAGTTTGAACAAATCAGTATTTTCCTCTGTTTAGTCGTTCCGAGGTGTTATTGATATTACTTATTGAATATCAGCAAAGCACATAACAATACAGTTCATATTGCAGCATGAAAATCACAACAGTTGTGGTGACCTACGTTTCGGCAAGGTTTGCCATCTTCAAAGCGTGGAAATTCCAAACTGATCCAAAATATAAAATCAAAGGCCTCTATAACTCAGCAGAAAACGTAAGAAATAAATTTTTGGGTCGTATATGAAAAACTCCATTTCAGAAACCCTCACCGCTTAGATGTTTTAGGTCTTTCACTTAATCATTGAAGACCTGCCACTTAGAGCAATGCGCAATTGAGACTGTGCCTACTCAGGCAGGGAAGAGCCTGAGGTATGGGGCGAGGTCACGCGTTATTACGAAGCACTCCTCTTTGTGGTTCATTTTTGGGCATTTGCTATGCATCCAAAGTTTTACGCGAAGATGTATTTGATATCTGTACAAGGATCGTCAATTTAAAGTCAAAATCCGCTTTTTTATTCTTTTGTTCCTTATACATGCCTGGTGGGGTTTTCGGGTCGGAGTTACGTTTCTCACCTAGGTGGTCTTTTACGCGGATGCAGAGTGGTCTACCCGTTTCGCCATCATATGCATCCCCGCATGCCTCGCAAGAGATTAGGTAAGTTGTACCGGACCTCATGCAGCCGCCGTCTCTGCGTTTGGGCAAACTTTGCAGTCGTTGGCTTCGCAGAGGCTGTCATACAGTCGGTTGCGGACTAATTGGTGCTTTAGTGTTTTTGGTGGTATCTCTACTACGCTACCAAATTATCTAAACCTGCTCTTTTTAAGCAGCGCTTAACGGCTGTACTTTCTTCTTTGAGAATAAAAGGCAGGACGAAAGAACTTCATCCTTGCCAGACCTTCCAAATGAGAGCCCCGAATTTCCTCTAATTCTAACCTGAGAATCTCCTATTGTGCTGTAGCCATTAGAGATGGCTATTTCTTGCACCATGCTCAAAGAGCCTACCTTATGTTCTTTTCCTCTTCACACATTAGCAGCTGTGCAAAACTTGTTTTTTATAAGCGCGTATTTTGTGTGCGAGGGATGAGCAGATAGGTAATGAACGAGGATGTTTTTCTTGCTCGGTTTGCGATACCATTTTGTGTTGTAGGAGCTTTTGGAAAGGTTAACTTGAACGTTTCAAGGAAGCCAATTCGCCTTACGTTTCTCATGGGTAAACTTTATGTACTCTGACTGACTATTTAACAACTCAAGCAATTGTTCGCCTCCTCTTGCGTTGAGCAGACGACAAAGCAATCATCTATATACTTACAATAGAGTAACGACCGGAGATCGATTATTGGGGCCTCTGCTTCAGACACAAAAGCGATAACCAGGCTCGGGACGACTCGTTGTCCCAATGCCAGCTCTTTGATCTGCTAAAAAATATTCCGAAACCATTTAAGGAATGAGCAGTTCAGGGACTCTCTTAAGAGAGCCATGACGTGCTGAATGGAGAAGCATACATGTTCGTAGTTCTTTCGTGCTCCGTTAGAAGCTCTCATATGGCCTGCATTGCGGGCTCATTCGACAGGTTTGTATAAATAGCGGTCGCGGTCACCTACAAGGATTCCTCTACGTACGCGTTGTTGAGAGACGCGTTCCGTAGACGATCAGGAACATTTGGGTTTGGCAAGATGGGCTGGAATGTGTTGCTAATTGGACTATTATAAGTTTAAAAACCACGCTGTTTCATTCGTCGCCCCGTCTACGCAGCTGGTGATGGGTCTAGCTTTGGATTTTGATGGATCAGTAGACTCATGATCATCAGTGCATGAATATTTATGAGTTTTAATGCGTAAGTACAAGGCCGGGCATGATGGCGGATCAAGTTTATCTGCGAAATAACGGAAGGCTTCAAACCAGCCAACTTGCTATTTTTGCCTAGTCAACATTCAACTTTCGATATTGTTTTTGAAATTCCTTATAAGATGATGGACGGTAGAGGCTGATGTCTTCTAGATGTTCTTTCGTTATCTCAGTTCAACTGACGGGGATTTACAGCGAACTCTCCTCCCTTATCACTAACTGATAGTCTAATGGTTTTAGAGTATGTTAGCTCCCGTATCTGTCGCATACCATTTTTTGCGTTGATGTTAGGTTGGAGCTAAGCTTACTCGCGCGATAGTGATTAAGGATTCTAAGAGTTCCGTTTGAAATTATGCGAAAATTGATATCTACTTTATTATTAGGGCCCTGTTGCCTAAGGAACGCTTGAGGAAAAGGTGGTGTTGGCAATGCCCCTACATGTTGTTGTTGATCGTGCTTGTTGGATGATATCAGTCGAACTCTTTAGCGGAGTTGATCTTGAAGGTCTTGGAAATTGCACGCGATACTACACAGGGTTTAATTAGAAATGGGTTGCGCTGGTGAGAAAATTGGGCCCATTTCCAAGTGCGAGTGCGCACTATCGGGGAAAGTCAAGCCTCCTAACACGGTGACGCTTGATTTTTCCTGCACATTATCGATGTTAGTTAGGACGCTTTATGCCTTCTTTAACGGTGGTATAGTGCCTCGTTGAAGTTTGCCTATGCGATTTGTTCAAAAGTTTTTCAAATTTTCTGAATAATGTTACCTTAGCATTCACCGTAATAGATTCGCAATACAAATTAGACTCACCCTTATTCTCCTCCAAGGGCGATCCTCTAAATATTGAACACAATAGAATTCTTTTGACTCAAACTTTTTTAATTGAGAAGACATTAGATCTTGTTTAAATCGGAGTGATTCTTGTACAAGTCTTATTTCGATGCTCAATATTCGCTGGTCGTCCACTTAGGCCGTGAAGACGTTTCGTCTCATCAACTTCGGAACGATTCGGTGTTTTAAGCACTGACGGAGGAAAATAATTGTTTGTCTAGCTAAAGCAATCCTTTGTCTTTGTGACAGGGTTTCTTTCACTAGTCGGAAATAATTGGCTGGAACGGTTAACAATAAATTCCAAGACCGACTATCTATTAACCTCGGTATAGTTTGAATAAATGAATGTTTTCTTCTGTTTAGCCATTCCGAGGTGTGATTGATATTATTTTTTGAATATCAGCGAAGCATATGATAATACAGTTAATAATGCAGCATGAAGATTACAACAGTTGTGGTGGACTACGTTTCGGTAAGGTTCGAAGAATCTCCTATCATCTTTAGAAAATTTTCTAAAGTAAAGTCTATCCATTTCTAAGTTTATTGTACAGCTCTGACTAGTCAATACTGATATGATGTTACCTTTATATTTACCCTTTTATTTTACATTTCTTATTTCGTTCCCTTTTATATTTACAATAAATGAGCAGCATTGTTTTTTGAACACACCCCCGTACAATTTCAGGGTTTCAGCTGAGATGATCTAAATGGAGCCGATGCCAACATTCGAACCGCTCCGTTTATTACACCTTGCCAAATCGCTTTGACGCAATTGCCATAGTAACATATGAGGTCTACACAGATTTATTTCTTCGGTAAAAACAAAGTTCAGATAAGATTAAACATCAAACCGTAAGAGTTCCTGTAATTGAACGTGTGACTGGAGGGAGCTGACGTCATTTCCACCATATCTTCTTCACATATATGACATTTTTTGTCCCAATTTCATAAAAGCGATGCAAACTCGCGTCATCGTTTTGCGCCAAAAATGCACTTTCGCTCATCCTTTATCACTTCAACGAACCAGAGGGTGTAGTAAAGCCCTAATCCTAATTCATCTATAACATAGCGAAACAAAGATGTTAGAATAAATCTGAAAATGAGTTGTCCTGATTTGCAAAATCCTCCAAAAATCACCTGCTAAAATAAATAGTATATCGCTTTCTAAAAGACATGAAACCTCTTTTACTAATTCCAAAGATTTATTTCGCTGCCACTTCGGTAGTCTTGGTCTCTTTGTGAAACATTTTCTGCCGATTTGCTAAAAAATGTCATACTCTTGGTCAATAACAAATACATTTCTTCTTTTTCAGTCCTTTCTATCTCTGCTGTAAGGACTATGGTTAGAAAGGAAAATCTAGAGCACTCTGATAAGCATGAGGTGACTCCCATGCATGTCATGGGAATATTACAGTTTCAATAGATCCCTTCATTTTATCTGAGCCAACATGTCATGTGGTCTGGTAAGGGCTCTTGTACAGCCCGAGATACGTGTTTCGTCTTTACAGGACTCATCAGCCGGGGATAACCCGTCGCCTGTCGACCTTATTAGAGTCAGTTCTCTTGGGAGCCTTACACTCCTTATATATAGTTATCGACGACGTACGCTTTACACTCTATGTCAGGTGAAACATTCACCTAACACAGAGTGTTTTCGCGCTCGATTGTTAGCTGGCTGGTATTTTTATCATATTATACCTTTCCTTATCATATTATACCTTTCTTTTATTAAGACCACGCTCAAAATTTACAAGAGTACAAGAGCCCTTACCAGACCACATGACATGTTGGCTCAAATAAAAATGAAGGATTCTAATTGAAATTTGAGCGTGGTCTTAATAAAGCACTCGAAGGAAAGGTATAATATTACAGTTTCTTATGTGGAATTTTTCCACCAAAGTTCTAGATATTGCTCATCTTTATTTCCACTTTGTGAGACTTTACACTTTCATCGATCTGAAGAGAGCTTTGATTTAGTGGAAACAGAAGCAGCTATAGAGGCTCCGGATAACCAAGGCATCCCTACTCTGTACATAACGATCCGTCGTGAGCTTCATAAAGATTTCACGACCAAAATATCTCCATTCCACAACAATATCACCATTGATATAAGAAGATGTGTTCGACAAGGCAGTACAATTCCTCCAAAACTATTCACTGCCACCCTACAAGACGTCATGCGAACATTAGAATGGGACGAAATGGAGTGAAAATTGCCGATCGATAATAAACCATCTCCGCTTTGCTGACGAAATCGTCCTCATAACACCCAAACATCAGCCAAGCGGGACGAATATGACCGATTTCGATGACGCCTGTGGAAAGATTGGTCTTCAACTAAATCTAACGAAAACGATGTTCACGAGGAACGGATGAGTTTTGAATGTCCCATTCATGCTCAACAGAACGACAATCTTCGAATGCTCCAGTTACGTCTATCTAAGTCGTGGATGAACATGTTGAACTATCTAGCTCCAGAGCTGAGCAAGAGGAAACGAGCGGTTTAGGGAACGCTTGAGAGCATCGAAGATGTAGTGAAGAGGACTAAGAACATCCGACTGTGCGCCCACCTTTTCGACTCGACGATGATCACTTGGCGTGATTGAACGAGCAGTCGAAAGGTCGATGTTAGGAGTATCTCGTATCTCGCAAATGAGAGAATGGATCCGAAGTTCCGACCTACGTTGACGATCGAAAATCAGAGCCGCCGTTCTACACACCAGGATATCGAAAACAAGGTGGGCCGGACACGTGATGCGCTTCAACGACAACCGATGAACGAGAGCCGTTAACGACTGGATTCCTCGGGACATCAAGCGCTCTAGAGGAAGACCACCGACTGGCTGATCCAATTTCTTCACGAAACCTATAGATGAAAGATATGATGCTCAGCGAATCCGAGAGCGAGTAGGACCCGCTGAGCTACCCTTGCAAGCGATAGGGAAAAATGGAAGTATTGCGTACCCGCCCCAGTCACTCGACGATCAACGGGACTACAGGTGATAGAGGTGTCGACGAGCATAAGCAGCGTTGACTCGATAGAACGGGATAGCCACTACTAGTCATTGTATATGCCAGATATGCATTCAATGAAATCGAAGGTAGTGAAAATAGAGAATCTTTTTTCATCTTCTATAGAAGTAATTCTATTAGAAACAACGCCCTATGTCTTGAAAATCCCTTCTTTCCCAATGCGCCGGCTACATTTTCGGGATAGCAACGCAATTGCAACTTGTATTGCACATAACCATAGACGGTATTGTATAACCGTACTCCAAAGAGATAATGTTATCAAAGTAAAATTCATTTGAAAGGATAAACGATAAAGCTCTTGGTGTTGATAAATCCCTAAGGGATGCGCTATGCATTTCGCTTCATTTTAACCTCGTTTGAGATAACTGTATGCATACCTGGCCCGCCACAATGACTCGCGATGGCTTCCCGCTGTACCGAGTCAGTACTGCTTATCCTACTAGAAAAGTCTGCGACCATTTCGGTACCACTTCACCAACCTGCGGAAGAATGGAAGATTGGTGAGCCATGAGTACGAGATTTAGGCCATTTCCTTGTGTGCGACGCAGAGCCCTCTAACCGCTGCGCCACATGCGCTCACAACTTCTACAAGTAATCAGAATAGAGAGTGCTTTAGTATGTAGTCAGGGTATGGCCTTTACAGTTGTCCTTGTTCAATATTTTCAAGAGTACTTTCTGAAAAAAGCCACGTCTTTTCCCACTCAGCATCCTTGATTGGTTCAAGTTTCTGATATAGTTATGGACAAGCTGCAACCGGCTACAGATGGTTATATTGAAGTTATTTGAAGAGGTATACCGAACAAAGTACAATAGCTTGTTTTGAGACCAATCAGCTGAAGAGAATGCATAGAAACACCTGAATCAGCGCCCTTGTCCAGTGACAAATGCTGCCTCAATAATGGTGTTCATCGCGTAATACAAGATCATAAAAATACTTATAGTCTCTCAAAGGATAGTACAAGATTGCTGTATTCTTGTAAAGGCCCCAACTCCTGGAATACACTGATATTGGGAGAGTTTAGTGCCATCACTGCAGTGTGCAACACTATTTTTGGCAAACTGTACACTGCCCTGTGACTTACCATCACATGATGATTCTTGAGGTATATGTCATGAGATTTATACCAACATTGGTAGATATCTCGTAATATTTAATTTGAAAGTACAAAATGGTAATTCAATTCATCATTTGACTATATATAATGGCTACTGAATATTGACGCTTATTTCGTAGCAATGAATAGAAGTGATTGCTCTTGATATAGGAAATCAAAGATAAACGTGAGTGAAATGGGAACAAATGTAAATAAGAAGGCATGAAATCGTTCCATGAGAGAGCGAAATGTAATTTTCTTGCAAGCATCCAAGTTTCCTTCCAAAATATGTACTCAGAGAAAAGCATTGATAGGATCTCCAGTTTACGGTGATGAAACGATACTCATATAGAGTATAAGTGGATTTATATTATAAAAAGATCTCACCCATAAGACGATAGAGCAAAGTAAGTCGCTTTTACAAACTCTATCGAAGCTCCAACTTCTGAAGTCTGTTACACTGCGAAAGAATTTCTTCGAATTATGGCTGAAATCGCTTTCATTACAATGTGCAGTATCACTTTTGAAGAACATTTCGTTGTTTTGTGATTGTCTTGGCATGTCCAATCAAATATAGTCTTGATGAAGTCTCTTTGATCATATTTTTTTCTGCTAGTGGCGATCAAACTCTAGTGATGGCAAGAATCCAACTTCATTGGGAAACTACCACATTGTCATCGCAACGATCTGCGCACGCCGCGCTGTGAGCACTAAAATCAGCATGGCTCTCAAGTAGTAAATATTTTTTTAGCTGTAAAGGCACACTTGAAGGACTTCTCTAAAAAACAGGTATGCTTTGGAACATTGAGATTTGCACTATCGAGTGGTTTATTGGAAGTCTTAACGAAAGCTATGTTCAGCAAAAGATGCTTGAGTGTGAAATGAGATTTTGCATTTCTACTTTTGCAGTATAATATTAGGTTAGAAAAAATGTTCTAGGGTAGTTATAAAAAGCATACAGAACAATGATAACTATTTTTTCAAAATAAAGGCATCGGTTTCGCTGACTTTCTGCCATCAGTTTGACCAAGTTCGGATCGGTCGAGGTACATTCCTTCGGCTATGAATCAAAGAACTCTTGACGCGCTTCTTTAACTTCATCGAGCGATTCAAAATTGGCGATTCTTTAAAAAGTGTCGCTTTGATCGGAAAACCCAAATTCGGATGAAGCACAATCTGGACTATAGGGCGGAAATAATGGCAGAACCTCGACTCCATCCACTTCACCAAACTTGTCTTGAGCTTTTTGGCTGTGTGCGGTGTGACACTGTTTTGGGCTGAAACAGTACGCACTTTCGACGGATCAATGTCCGGCACTTTTGCTTCAAAGCATCGTAAACTTGCTTCAGCTGTCTACCTATGATATCTAGGCTTTCAGTACTGAAATTCCACATAAGAAAACTCTGACATTCCATGATATACATGGGAGTTATCTCATGCTTATCAAAGTGCTCTAAGACTTTCCCTCCAACCTACTATCAAAACCATTTGAAAAATAGAAGACACCCCTTCATATTCTCAAAATTCAATCTGTCGGATAATTATTTAGACATTAAAGTGGATTAAAATACGTTTTTCAAATATGAATGCGGATAGGGGTAAAGTACCAGGATACTTCTTGGGAGACACATATTTATGACCAGCAGTTTGTAATATGCCGATGTTCTAGGCCTTCTACTCAAACGCGGGTGCCCTCTAGACTCAGAATTCTTCCCCATTCTAAAAGATCTTAATGTTTCTCAAATGCGTCAACTCTAAATAATAATGAACGAGTGATATAAACTTACCTATAGTGAAAGTTATCGAGGAACTAGCATCGCATCAAGCACGCATCATTATTTTTGATGATTTACTCATTGTTTTCTGTATTATACTCACTATGACGACTTTTTGATCTTGTATAAAACTAGTGGAGATCAAACTAAACATTTTTTTTATCCTGATCTCCTTGTACAATTCAATACATTGATTGAATGCCAATTTAGCATGATTGAGCAGTAAATTCATGTCCCTCTGTAAACGAGACATTCTGAACCAAGGTATAAGCTAGTAGAGAAATCGTGTGCGGTCGCGCATTGCAAGACAAAACGGAGAAAAAAACCTTGATTAACAACAGAAACCGCGCACCGTGACGTAAATCGCTTGCGCTCATCGCTTCTTTAGCCGTCCCTTTGGCTAACAACAGCTCACACTAATACAGTACCGCTGAATCTACCTTCTGCCTAAAATTCGACTTATAACATTAGTGCATTCTAAGCATTCGATAGTGAATGTCTATGAATGATCATTTTACTTCATTATTGCTGCAAGGTACCACGAAGTTTCATCCATGCTAAGGAACCTAATGTCGAACGTCTGAAACGTTTGTGACCTCTCGTTTTATTATACATATACACTCGATTTATTGAAAGGAGTTGTATTTTGTTTGATGTCCGTCTTTACTGCTCGTGAGCTGCCTGGGT